>JAUEJL010057064.1:0-19350 GCA_032274825.1 Drosophyllum lusitanicum | reverse complement strand
ATAAAAAAGAAATCGATGAAGAACTAGTTTTAATCAATAAAGATGATGAACTAACAATTATCAGTTGATGTATATACGGAAAAATGATAAAATAATCATCTTTTTTACATTTTTTACTTTAATTTTCTTTTTATTTGATTTCATGCCTATATATATATATATATATATATATATATATATATAAAATATTTATGACATCATTGCCTTCGCACTCTCATGTGAAAAGTGAAAACCGCCAAATTATAGAACCTTCTCTTTGCAGGCTTCTAATTTCAACAAAACATCGCTTTGCATGCTTCTACATATTTTACATATAATTCCCTTATATATCCACTTGTTACAAGTACCCCCCCTATAGTTACAATAATTTATTTATCACATGTTTTAAAAGACTTAAACTTCTAACACATCTCCTTTAAAACACAAATATCATGTAAAATCATAAAATCATTTAGATACATCTCATAAAACTTCATCAACTTTGATGCATTAAACTTAGAAACAAATCATAGTGACTCAAATCTGTCATACTTTCAAATATTCGGTGCTTACTTTACTAAAATAATCAACAAACTCTTGAATATGTCATATATCTAAAACCGTGCAAGTGTGTATAGGGTACACCAGTAAGTATCAATATACATTAACCAAAATGTTACGAGTTCAAGCCATAAAAAAACAAATGTGTGTATATGGGTATTTTCAGTCAAAGAAACCGTTAACCAAGCTTTGCACACACACACACACACATATATATATATATATATATAGATAGATAGATAGATAAACCACGTCTATGTTTAGTAGGTTATAAGAGACTTAGGTTTTCATTTTAAATTTTTTTAAGAGTTGTCTTATATTATTATTATTAAAATAATTATGCAATTTGATTTAGGCTGAGTGCTATTTTAATCGCAATTCAATTATATAAAAATACTAGAACATAACTAATCCACAAAGTGTGTGACTGTTCTCTAAATACCTTAGTACATGTGTTTTGATTACTTCTCACATATTGCAATATGTATTGCCTCATTATTAATGTAATTACTACTAATAAAAACTGCATAGAATGAAAATTGTTAGTTTTGGTCATAATTTCTTTGCATGGTCTCAAAGTCTCAAACTATAGAAAGTAGAACACAGAGAATGTATTTTGTAAACTAGTTAAAGCTAAAAGTTAAGAGTTAAAATTTTATTTGTGTTTGGATATTCGATACATAAGAATATTATAAATCAACACAAGATAATAAACAAAAAAATCTCAAATAAAAAATAAAAAAGACAATAAAAAAATGACCAATTTTGTTTATTAGAAGCTTTTAAAATAACTTCCACAATTAAAGGTAGGTTATTCGAAACACTTGAAATTAAAAGGGGTTAAACGTAATATTTCTTCAATATACATCTTCCATCCACTCCATACAAAATCTTCACGGTTAAGACAACCTCAGATCAAATCACGACCGTCCATTTCTATGTCGTCCATTACCCGCGCACGTTAGTCTAGAACAGCATCGACAAAACGACCACGTTGCCACTTCCGTATTCATACGCATCCATACCCAAAAACTCGTTTTCAATTATTCTTGATTTTGACTTCAAACCCCCAAATTCTCATCTTTTTATTCGTATAAATTGAACCCTTTTCAGTTTGTATTCAATTACACAAGTTTCCTTCATTTCATCTTTTCTTATTACACAAGTTTTCTTCATCTTCTTCGATAACCAATTCAGAAATACTACGAGTTTTGTTTGGATCAAATCATACGATGGCCGCCGAAACTAAGAAAACGGTCTATGACTTCACTGTCAAGGTTTGATGATTTCTAATTGTTTTCGATTACTGGTTCTTTAATTTGAGATTGTTTTCATTGATCGTGTGAGTTTTACTTCTGATTGCGGTTAAGTTAGGGTTTTGTTAGTGGGTTTCCTGAGTCTGTTTATTAGTGCATACATTTTGATATAAAATCGATTTGGGTTGAAATCTTCGCATCTTCTATTGGGATTAATTAGTTTGTGGGTACTGTATTTCTTGAGCAATTTATCTTTCTGTTTAGCGATCGACTCATTACAATCTTTATACTCTGCAAACTGGCTATGTTCTTTAATAAATCAAAAAAATTACAGGCTTCGAAAATCTTTCAGGGAAAGAAATTAACTAATTGATTATAATTTTTACTTTGGATTCAAGATATCTTGATAGGAAAAACAACACATTTTTTATGAAGGTCTGGCGGTCTAGTATATTGTTTACATTCTATCTCTCACATTTTCTGCTAAAACAGGACATGATACATTTGTGGTGTTGTTCTTGATGTAAGTGTGAAAAGAGGAATCTTGGCATTTTTAGCCAAAATCATTATCTTTATAAAGTGTGTAGTGTTCATTTGCTTTTTACAAGTATGATTGGTTGTTTGCAATATATACTCTCATTTCTTTATTTGTTGTAAAAGCAAAAGGCTTAAAAGCAAGATCTGGTGTGGACAAAATTTAAGTTTTTTTGTGACTAATATACTCTCATAAGGAAGTTTTAAGTTTGTCATTGGTACCAAGTGCCCTTTAGATTTTCGATTGTATCGGTCTAAGCCTTGTTTAATTATATTGCATCCTTTTCCATTCCTTCTTTTTCAGGATGTGAAAGGGCAAGATGTTGAGCTAAGCAAGTACAAGGGAAAAGCCTTGCTAATTGTCAATGTTGCTTCACAATGGTATACTAAAAGATTCCATTTTTATATCAGTAGCAATAGATCACAACATAATAATTCTAGAAAAACCTCATGAATGTCCCATTTCTTATTGATTTTGTTCTTTGTTTTCTGATCGCAGTGGCTTTACCAATTCAAATTACCCTGAGTTGACAACCTTGTACCAGAAGTACAAGGATCAAGGTTGGTTTTCAGAACCCTTTTTGAGCTTTTATGAATTTATGATAGTCTTATAACCCTTCTCTGGAAGAAGGGATTTTGACCGACTCGTTAAATGATTCTGACCCGTGTTTGTGATTTACAGGTTTCGAGATTCTTGCATTCCCTTGCAACCAATTTGGTGGGCAAGAACCTGGATCCAATGAAGAAATCCAGGAGTTTGCTTGCACTCGTTTTAAAGCAGAATACCCTGTTTTTAGCAAGGTTGGTGTTGTATACAACTTTTTTGTTTTTTTTTTTTTGGTACTTAAAAAGAAACCCATCAAGAAACACCGAAGACACTTTCTTGATTCCAGAACATTCTAAATCGTTGTGTTGATTAATGTAATGTAGGTTAACGTGAATGGGAAAGAGGCCGATCCTTTGTACAAATTCTTGAAATCGAGCAAAGGAGGGTTTCTTGGCGACAGTATTAAATGGAACTTCACAAAGTTCTTAGTCAACCAAGAGGGGGAGGTTGTCGATCGATATGCACCCACCACAAGTCCTCTGAGCATCGAGGTAATGTAGCGACTTCTATGCATTTTAATCGCTTTGGTTTAAAACCTCGATCTGTATTCTTAAATTTTCTTTTGGTTTTGGTGATTGCAGAAGGACATAAAGAAGCTGCTTAATGTGGCTTAACTTTGGATTCATGAGAGGGATTTTACAGTCGTTTTAGCAATAAATTAGCAGCCATTGAAGTTACTATATGTTTGTAATTATGTTATGAAATGTTTTCATGTTTGATGATGTTATATGCAGCTTGTAATTTTGTGGTATACCATTTGTGGGCTATTAGTTATATGCAGGATGTGTCAGAAGAAAAATACTTTCATCTACTTCAATATGTTTATTTGGTCTTGAATTTCTAATATTTCTAATCTAGAATTCATAAATTAAATGTACATATAGAACCTTTGAGAAGATAAACCTCAATTTTAGACATCATTTTCAAAAACTCAAATGGGCTGGATTTTTTTTTATCAAAACGGGTCGGATTTTACCTGTAGTGTCTTGAAAGTGCCTAAGATTTTGAATTAGTTTATGTAGTTATAGTGACGCACTTGGTGTAAAAAAAACTGCACTCTTTGAAACCTCTTCGCTTGCAAGGATAAAGTTGACATTTTTACCGTCTTGAAACCTCTTTGCTTGTAGGGGCGGGTTTGAGAGGGTGCTTCATGAAAGAATCGTGTGAAATTTGTATTAGTTGCATTGTCTTGAACTGTGTGTTTTTTAATCTGTGGATAATAATTTAAAACGGAGTGGTTTAAATTATGTATCTTTTTGTTATCCATAAAAGGAGCTTGGAAACATATAATCTAATAGAAGACTAAGTTAACATGCTTTTGAAAATGTATCTTTCACATGTCTAAACTACAAGAGGGTCCATACAAGAGAAACCATCTATGAAGTTGTTATATTTATGATTATGCATGCTAATTAGAGTGTTTTATGAGTTTTCAAAGAATTTAGGTGAAATATGATAAGATGTTTAAGAAAATATAAAAATACATAAAATGTGAAGCGCATCGGATGCATTTCTATATATCTCCAATTTTCTCTACATTTTTCTTAAACATATTTCAGTTTGATAAACAAAACGGCGAATGTCTTATCAAAGTATTTCCTTATTAAAAAACAACCCAACTGCTTATCCAGTTTACAAACGAGTGTTACAAACATCAATACCGACAGACCATCATACCTGAAAACGAACAATAAGTGTCTCAGCATCGCACAAAGCAAACCCTCGACAAATCAAGCATAATCTCTGCAAAAACATGCAAACTAAAAGGGAGTTAGCTTTAAAAGCTAGTGAGCACAAACATAACCATAAACATCACATAACAAATATAACATCATACGATAACACAAATCGGTTCAACAAACCTGACTGGGGAATTAAACACACCCAACCGTGCTGGTGAGTGAGTGGGTAGCGGTCCATTAAGCATCGTTATAGAGCCAACGGCTCCCTCGGGTTCAGCGGGTAGTTGATTGCCTTTATGTCAAGAAACAATGATCCTGCAAAACCTACGACTCGGCTAGTCCCTTGAGTCACCGTTGATCCCGAACTATGAACAAAAGTCCCTTGGGATCCAGCCATAGGCTGACCTCAACCATATGTCTGTAAAACGGTTCATAAATGTTCGTACATATATACATATCACATATCATATCTATCATAGTAACGTTTCGGTAACATATTCTTTTAACGATATGTTATAAAAGTTAAAATAGTTTTCATAGTAACATTTTGGTAACATAGTTTTTCTAACGATGTGTGTGTGATAGAGTTGAAAGCCGGAAATAAAAGCTATAAATCAAAGTTTTTATTTGTATATCCATATTTATGAGAATAAGTTGTAATTGAAGTTGAAGTTGAATAGTATAAAATAATAACCGGTAACCATTATTAAAAGTTGATTGATAAAAAATGACAATAAACAAAAAAGAATGTTTTATTAATTTTATATAAAAACTTTCATAGTTTCTAGTAGTTTTCGAGTGTTTTGTTTTAATAAAAAATTTCAGCTCTTTTATTTAAATAAGAGAGTAAAAAAATATTGTTGCTACATCATTGTTGTCATTTTTAGTCTTTAAAAAAGATAGTTTATTAAATTTCAATATTTCATGCCATTTTTATTGTCATTTATAAAAAACAAAAATTATATATGTTACTTTTATTTACAGCTATAAGGCCTGTGGTTATCATTCTCCTATCTACTTACTAAACACTGTAAAAATAATATATAACCAACACGATTTTATATTTCCTCCTGCTTATTTTCTTATTCATTTAATTAAAATAAGAGTGAAATAAAGGAACAAGATGAATAAATTATGTGTATCAATCATTAAGTATATAATAAAATAAAGTAAGAGAATAAAGTATGAGAAAATAGAATTTTCGTAACCAACTGCTCCTTAAGTAATTTATGTTCTAAATAGTTTAGATATCTGTGTAATATGTGAATTTGTTTAAATGAATGCTTTTGTTAAGAAGTAATTACAAACCAAAGAGGTTATAGCCTAGCGGTACAAGGTGTGTAAGGTGATCGTCATAATTATGGGTTTAAGTCCCTCGGTGGACGTAATGTATAAATTTAAAAGTATGAATATAGAGCGTGTGTTTTGCCTTTCAAAAAAAGTAATTAAAATAGATAAACAATTAAAAGATGTTAATGTAATTGAAAAAGGGATTATTCTTGACACCCCAATCTATAAAAACCTACTATAACTTATCCCATTAAATTTAGTTAACTATTTAACTATATAGAAAAAAAAAATCAGACTTGTCATGACTAATAAATTACAAATACATAGATTGAGATACAAATAAAAAATAGAATAGGTTGCATAGATATGATTCAATTGAAAATATATTTAGAACTTAAAAAGCGAGATAAGAACGAAGAAAATTATATTCCTGTTATTATTTTTTCTTATCTTTATATTCATCATAAGATAACATATGTAATTTACCCAATCTTTTATCTTATATATTTTTTTTAATTTTAATACTTACTTGGATCGAGTTTATAAATAATAAAAAAATATTGTGCAGCCGTGCAGGCATGTTAAACCGGTCAAAAGCCTCGGGTCAATGCCCCATGCCCATCGCCACTCGATGAACATCCATCATTCTCTACTACTCTAGCGTCTTACAGGTAAAGTTTTCTTCGAACTACCCAGATTTTTTTATGACTCAATTACTTCTTGGTTGTCTCTAGAACTGCAATTTTCTGTATCGGGTTTTGAATTTTTGGATTTTTTTATGACTTAAACCTACCAAGTTTTAAATTCAATTTGGCGTAAATGTTGCTATTCTATCAATCCTTTAAATTGATCATATTTGTGTATTAATTCTAGATATGTAGCCAATGATGGGTTTTGGAATCCAAATCTATGAAGAAAGCTGTGACATTAAAGCTTTTAGGATTAATGTTTCATTGGTTATGTTAGTTAATTGTTACTGTTATTGTTCATTGCAGTAACTTAAGCTTGATCTGATCCAAATTAAAGGAAAACAAAGAGCCATGGTAGAGAAGAAATATGCTGCTGATATCGATTCAATAAACAAAGCACGGGATTTAATCAAGCCATATGTTCATATAACTCCTGTCTTATCTTCAGAAACCATAAACTCCATTGCTGGAAAAACTCTATTTTTCAAGTGTGAATGCTTCCAAAAGGGGTAAGGAGTGTTTCCTGTTATCTGTATCTATAGGTGATAAAACGAGCCGGTTGTGTTAATGTTCCAAAATGACCCGAATGGACCCATTTAAAAGGGAAACATGTTAAAATTGCTACCTCTACTTGCTATGATATTAGCATAGTTTTGCTCATTACAATGGAATTTAGCATATTTTTTTCAAGGTGCATTCTCTTTGATGGTTATCAGTGGAGCTTTTAAATTCAGAGGTGCATCAAACGCTATATTTTCTCTTGATGATGAACAAGCAGCCAAAGGAGTTGTAACCCACAGCAGGTATTATGCTAAGCTACCATTATTAAGGGTCTACTTTGACAATTTAGATCAAACATACCAATTTCAACTTGCAGTCAATATGAATTTTCATTAAGTTTCAGGATTGGTTTATAAGAAGTTAAACTCTGCAGCAAGTTCATTACTTTTGAAATCTAGAGGAGCATATGTATGACCTTAGCATCCAATTGACTTTTCGAATGAACGTGTTTGACTTTTATTGGAAACTAACCATTAATCTTGTGAAAATGTTGAAAAGTAATGTAGATTGTATGTATGCTTAGTTGTGGATGTATCGTGCGCATGTAAATGGAAAAAACGTCATCTTGACATTTTATGTGTCCAAAATCACTCACTTATGCATAAGATAAGAGTTCTTTTAAACATAATACAATGATTTCGGAAATTAGTTACTTTTTAAAAATGCTGTAATAATTTTGTGTTTGGAATTTAGTGGTAATCATGCTGCAGCACTGGTTTTGGCTGCAAAATTGCGGGGAATTCCTGCATATATTGTCATACCAAAAAACGCCCCAAAATGCAAAGTTGAGAATGTGAGACGTTATGGAGGTCAGATTATATGGAGTGAGGCTAACATGCAATCTCGAGAGGAAACAGCAAACAAGGTATTACACGACACTGGAGCTGTTCTTGTTCATCCATACAATGATGGTCGTATCATAAGGTATTCATTTGATCTCTAAGTGATTGAATTTTTCAACCAATTTATAGCAATCAACAAAGTATGGCTTTTGCAAGGAAAATAACACAAAAAATGAGCATTTTTTTACGCAAAATATCTAACGGTTCTATTTACAGTTATATTTTCAAAATTGGTTTAGGATCACTCATTCTTGCAAATGATAGTCTTCTGTTGACACTTCAACAAGAAAAATAGGATACTTTGCAATGAAAAGACAAGTATAATGGATTACAAACTCAAATCACTTTCTAATCTTTTGGCATCTTCATTTCTTATGTTCAATTAGGAGAACTTATGTAAGCTCCATGGATTGACCTCTTTTTTCTCTCAATATCGAGTATTTCATTTCCTTCTGAAAGAATGCAACAATTTCCATTATTGGCTAAAAGTTAGAAATACTGTTTCGCCCATTCCCATAACTATTACATATTGATGCTATTGTTTTGATCAACAAGATTCCCTCTTTTTCTTATTTAATTAAAATACACAATATTTACACTAATCATATTACATCATTCGTTATTGTAGGATACGGAGTCTCATTTAGGTTTACAGCCTGAATGAGGCTCCGTATCCTACAATATGGAAACGTTTTTAATTCATAATTTTGTCTTGCTTTCTTGCTACAGTGGCCAGGGTACATTGTCACTCGAGTTTCTTGATCAAGTCCCTCAACTTGACACCCTAATTATTCCAATAAGCGGTTTGTATTTATGCTATTATCTTTCAATCTTATATGATTTAGTTGTTTTATTGGTTTTCTTTTTTTGTATTTATTATTAAACATGTAGGTGGTGGTTTAATATCTGGGGTTGCAATTGGAGCCAAGTCCATCAATCCTGCCATACGGGTTCTGGCTGCTGAGCCTAAAGGAGCTGATGATGCGGCACAATCCAAAGCATCTGGTAAAATCGTAACCTTGGCTCAAACCAACACTATTGCTGATGGGCTTCGAGCTTCCCTTGGAGATCTTACTTGGTAATATAATCATTTTACCTCTTCATTGCCTTTTAGAACAGAGATTCAACTGATAATTAAACACAAATATTAGTAGAAGAAAAAAAAGCAAGCAAATATGGTTTAATAATTTGCCTACGATAACAGTTGTAAATGGGTGTTTGACATTGCGTCGTGAAAGTGATTAAGTGATATGGAGTAATCACAGTCAGATATGCTTAGGAGATAGTAGTGTTGGCTATGCTTCTGCCTTTTGAAGTTATGATAATATGATACTGATTCTGATTCTTTAAGGATTTACACTTAAAATATTTTTGAATAATAGGAGGTGATTTATGCACCACTTAATCACTTATTTTATCCATCCACCTTCAAATAATTGCATTTGACTATTTTCCCAAAGTCACTGAAAAAGAGGAGATTAATTGGTAAGGAGTCAATAGCATTATTTTGATGGTGTATGGTTAAAATTGTGGTGTACAAATCACCTCCCATGGATAATCAATTTTGTTGTAGATGCTTTAAAACTTATTATTTGACCCCTAAATAATCTGATAATAAAAAATCAGTTACATTTTCCAGAGCAGTAGGAACTAATTATCTTGAAAAGGCGATAACAAGATAATCACATTGAAGCCACAATGCCAAATCACCCAAAGAAAGCTTATTACATCTTGTGAACTTCATAGTACATTCTTAGAAAGAAGATTAGCTTTTTACTAGTAAAACCCAATTCAGTAAGGGGCCCGTGTTCAAATCCGACTTCAAGTTGATGTGTAATATTTATGTCTAAAGTTAGATTTTTGTGTATTTAGGCCTGTTGTACGAGATCTTGTTGATGATATTATAACTGTGGAAGATCAAGAGATCGTCGAAGCTATGAGATATTGTTATGAGATACTTAAGGTTGCAATCGAGCCCAGTGGTGCTATAGGCCTTGCTGCTGTTCTCTCAGATAGTTTCAAACAAAATCCTGCTTGGAAAGAGTCTCAAAACCTCGGGATCGTGCTTTCTGGAGGTAACGTGGATCTTGGCGTTCTATGGAAGTCATTGAATGATTGATAAGTTATACATTGTATTCAACTGGAGCCTTTGTATCATAAACCCTAAACGCGTTGATATAGTTGTAGTCTGCAGACAAGTGGATGTCTGATTGAATTCGGTTTATGAGTTCATTATTTCTTTTCCGTCTTTGAACATTAGTTAAAAGGATTTTGTTAGACAATAATATCCAAGATTTGTCTAGTGTTTATAAGATTAATGAAGTACAACTTTAATAAGTCACAATAAGCATTTCAGTAGTAATGTAAATCTGTTTAGATCATTTTGGAAAGAAAATTATGTGGTTCTAGTGACATTTCATCAAGAAGTATTGTTTAGACTTTAGAGGTAGAGATTTTAACCCCTGGCCAGTTGAAAATAGGTCTAAGGTCTATTTTGTATGCTCATTACATATTATTAACTTTTTGTTATAATAATTAACGGGAAAATGATTTGTGTAGTCAACAACACTTGAGTTAGATGTTGTTACACTCACATACCACTTAAAGAAGGGTTATTTTAGTTATTTAGGTGCTTTATTAATTAAAATTGTATGCGAGGGCAACAACACCTAACGTAGGTATTGTTGAATGCACATGTTATTTCCCCATAATTTACACATTAATTATTTATAAAAACAAATTAGAAAACTATTTGTTCATGAATTGACGCGACCTGTTTCAACCCGTATTAAAAGCAACTCGGCAGACTTTTTACTCGTAAACTAGCCCATCCATTTTCAGAACGAACCCATAAAAAGGACAACAAAACATTTAAAAAACTAGAAACCAAGAGGGAAATGATGAATTTCACTATTTCTCAAGTATTTCTAACCATGAGTTTGTTTTTAAGTCGAGATTGCGAGTCAAAATCCTCCACTAATGTGTGCCAAAACAACCATCGTCCCTTCTTTCTAATCCAAGCCTGTGTTTTTACTTATCTGCCACTGGTTCAAAGATCCAACCTTTCAAACTTTTGAGTCCATCCTGGCAGCATTTCGTCTTGCACAGCATCCCACGAAATAAATAATCGACTGACATAAGGAAAAAATGTAAGTCACAATAGGTTGTAAAAATGTTACAATTCAAGACCCACTCTTTAAATTAACACATGCTGTAATTTGATGTAATCATTTTGGTAATACAAAGTGACTTACCAAAATCACAAACAAAATCAGATTAAAGATGGCAACCACTCGCCATTCAGTTTTTATGTACTCTGCTACTCCCGCCCTGAAACACGATACAATATTCAATCCTAAATGGCAAAGAAGCATATAAGTATATAACAGAGATTGTGAATGTCGGGAAATGATGTTCTTACTTGCAGGAATCACAATTATAGCACTTGATTAGTTTCGAATTCTTGTAAAGTTTGCAGTCCTTGTGAGGACTCACTGGATGGTAGCTCAAATCATAGTAAGAGGCATTAACAGCAGGATAGCCGCACCTAAAACACAGTTGAAACTTTTAAATCAGAGGGATGGAGATCGATAATTATGGGAAAGTTTGGCGGTTGGGTAATGGATCAAAAACAGGCCCATTTTTTAACTTCAAAATAATAAGCCAACTCTTTTCAATAAAATGACTTAAAACTCATTTGAAGTTTTGAACTGTTTCTTTTCTATCAAAACTTTTTAGTGTTTACCCATTTGACCCCCTTGGAAATGAGTGAATAACCCAAGTTGACCCATTTACATGGTAAAATGGGTTGAGTTTACCACGTCTAGATAAATATAGAAAGCGTTTTCTTAAAGTTAAAGATTTAAGAAACCTACTGAGATGGTGGTCTGCAACAACCAGCTTCGATGGGAGTTAATTTAGCCAATTTGTATTGTCTGAGAGTCTGCAGTAAGCACACGATAGACCCATTATTTAAATTAAAAGGCTAATTTTCATAAAACACAAAATAGAAACAGAACACATACTCTATCTTTTTGGCAGGCTGCTACAATATTCCATTTTCACAAAACAACTTTTAAGTCGTTTCCAGTTACGAGGGTTGTTCAACTAACAAGCAAAACAAGAAACAAACATAGATAGTCATTAAACTGGATATCTATTAAGTTCCCTTTGCATTCTCTGAAAAAAAGATACACATATGTATACTTACTTTTTTTAGAAACCAAGAACCATAATCTTGGAGCTGGTACTCCTTGTATCTGATCACACAAACAGATTAAAGGGTAACAATCTTCCTTCATTATCTTAAGAAATCAAACTTTAAGTAGTCTCTAAAGGGCATCATACAAGAACAGAAAGAAGGAAAGAAACAAGAAAAAAAAAAGCTGCGTGTTCATCTTACCTCAAACCTGCAACATTGTGACCAGAGCCATTATTTGTTACAATAAACCTAAGATAAAGGATAGGAAATAACAAGAGTTTAGTAGAATTTCAATCTTGAAGAACATCTGATGTCTGTAAGAATCATGTGTTTAGCAATTTAAATACTTACACCAAGACCGTAAAGGCAAGAATCCCAACCAAAACCAAGCATAGCAAGAGCAAATACTGCATTCAAGTTATAAAAAACATAAACAATTATGAGGCTCCTGTTATCTTGAAGTAGGAAACTTGTAAGAAAACTATAGCACATGAATATACCGTCCATAATAATACAGAATTGTTCTTTAGTGCGCCCAAAAACCCAATGAACGAACTGAAAAACATAAACACAAAGTTTGAGAGCATGTATAATTAAGAGCTTGCATCAAATTAGAAGCAGAAGAGTAGTTTATGTGACGGAAGTAGGCTTTCTTACATTAGAAAGATTACCAAGCCAAGGCCTATAGTTGGAAGAGAGAGGGACTTTCGGCAAACATCGTGATAAGTGCTCATCCACACACCATGTCCAACGACAGCCACAGCCACTAGCTAAAAACAGTAAAAATGAACTGTAAAATGTATAAATGTGAAGTCCATAGCAGTTAAGGGGGTGTTTGTTTTAAGTTATTTTGGGCTTATTTTTCGAGCTTACTTTTTATAAGCTAGTTTTTTTGGCTTATTTTCCGACTCATGGGCTTATTATGACTTACAATAACTCAATAAGAAAATAAGCCAAAAAAATACGCTTAAGCCTTCAATAAACTAAACAAACACCCCTTAAGACACAAGAAAGTTCTTAAACTACCATAAAATACTCATTTTGGAGCTGAAATCACAATGTTTAATGTGCCAAATCCACAAGGGTCTTAAGATGCTGCTAAAAGAACCCAAGCATTCATGTCTACAGAATCAAAATATAATAAAAACCTGATTAAAAACATATAGTTCATGCTTTAAAACCATTAGAACTCCCTCAAATATCGAACTACAGAATGAAGTAGCGTCAAGAAACTGAGCTCAAATACAGAAGAACCAAACATGTATTCACGCATTCCAACAAACACCCGAGATGCATTTTAGCTAAAACAAAAGAGAAAGACCAAATGGAGTTGCTTTTTTAACATGGATTTAAAAAATCAAAGCACTGAAGGTTTTGGGGGGCATAGTGACATACCATGGTCAGAAAATTAACCCATCTGATGACAAATGTGCTTGTTCCTGCACTCATTTTCTCCCTAAAAACCTATTTCTTCTTTAGTTTCTTTCTATCTTTCCAAGTTAGATCTAATAAGAAGCAAAACGAGTCGGCAAAGCAACAAGGGGAGGGGTCGATTTGGGATAAAGATGAAGCATTGATGGTCAGCTTCGGAATTCACCGCGGGAATTGAATATTGATTATGAAAAACTTTATAAATAATGTGATTGTTCATGTTCAAGACTCGGCCATGGAACCCACAAAATCCGACAAGACAGATCTCATTAAACAACATACTTCGAGATCACCTTTATACCACCATCATCCTACCCAACTTACTCAATTTACCATACTACCACATCAACATTCACATTTTCTTTCACATTCGACCCAACTTACCCTACAAACCCCCACATCCAACCCTTTTCAACCTCATATCTATTTAATTTTTATTTTCTATTTTTTTTTTAATTTAATTAATTTAATTATTTCAAAGATAATAAAATATAAAATAATTAATAATATTTCATAAATTTTATTACATAATTTCAAAATAAAAATAATATTTCACCTCACATTAAAAAATAAAAAAATAGAAGTACATAAATTAAAAAACAACAACTAGTTATCGGCGTTGTGTCTTGGAAGCCGATTAATGTGCTCGATTAAATCCGATCGAAGGTTGTGATGTGTTTTCGTTTTTCAGACTTCTCGAAGATTGTGTATAAAATATAGTAGAGAGAAGAAGATGTGTAAAATATGTATAGGTGTGAATGGTATTTATAGGAGAGAAAAAAGAATATATATATATATATATATATATTTGACCGTTGTCAAACGGTAAAAAAAGGAAAAAAAACCCGCAACGGGTTCGTGAACTAGGAGGGATGGGAACCAGACAGAACCCGGCCACCAGCGATGGTGTTCCCGGGGTACCCGACGGAACCCGACATCGGGTAGCCACTCCGATGCGGGTGGTCTAACGTGCAGTTTGGTTCAAATTGAAATTCTTTCGGTTTTATTTTTTTATATTACGTCAAACATAACCGTTTAATTTTATTAATCCTTAATTCTTAACAACAAATTGTGTTAGGCTTAATGCGTGAAAATACAATCAACTTTATCAAAATTATTATTGTATGCAATCAACTTTATTTCGTACCTAAAAATACAACTAACTAACAAATTTGTATCATTATATGCAAATTACCTGTGATGCAAGGTAACTTACTATTTTTTACATTTTCATTTATTTTTTTTATTTTTATTGTTCTTTTTATGAATTTATGCTTATAAACATCTGAATGAGAGAACCCAAAAAAATGTTCAGATCTGCAAAATCAGTTAGGGGGCTGTGATATAGTAAACATGCGATCGATGATTCTGATTACAAATGATTTTGTGTTCAAGCGACTCTGTGTTCAAGATGGAGGCTAAGGTTCAAGCGATGGAAGTTAGGGTTCAAACGACAATTCTGATTTCAAACGATTATGTGTTCGATTGACAATTCTGAGATGCGGGCTAGGGTTCATCGTCGAAGATGAAGGCTAGGGTTCAAGCAATCTGTGTTCAAGCCCACATCGATGATTTTGTATTCATCTGTGATATGTACTTGATTGACGATTTCGATTTTAAACCCAGATTTTCATTCTGACGATGGTTACAATTTGTGTTCCTTTGCGATTTTGTGTACGAATGACAATTGCAGCTCACAGGTTCTGGATTTACGATATTCATTCTGATGATGGTTAGAATTTGGGTTATCTTCACTAATGAATGTACATGTTTATCTTTGGGATTAGTTTTCTAGATTCTAAATTTACGTTTCATGGTTATTTGGGGTTATCTTCATTCTTGTTCCCACAGGTTTGGGTTATCTTCTTTCTTGTTCCCATAGATCCTTGTATGATTAGGGTTCCATATTTTGGGATTTAGGATTTCGGGGTTGGGTAGTGTTTAGGATTCAATCAATTACTTTCTTGCAAGATTTCAGTTTCAGGATTCTATATTTTTCTATTCCAATTTTTGGATTTACGATTTTTGTCTTTGTTGTTTGATTTCTTGGATTTGATTTTATGGTTCATTCTTTGGATTTACGATTTTATGGTGCTGTTTTTTTGTTGAAATTTACCTAGAACCGGTTATTTTGGTAATAGATTGTATACAATGACTCAAATTTGTTAGTTGGCTGTATTTTTAGGTTAAAAAAATTTGGTTGCATACAATGACAATTTTGACAAAGTTTGTTATATTTTCGCGCATTAAGCCCAATTTTTTTAGTATAAATAAAATATAGAAAGTAACATGTGAACACAAATAATTAAAATAGAACATGAGAATTTAAACATTTAAGATGTTCAGATTCAAATCAATTCTAAATTATAGTTTCTATATTACGTCTAACGATTTTTCTCTTAAAAGTTTGACAAAAAAACAAATCATTTAGGATGTTCAGATTTAAATTGATTTAGGTTTTATTTTTCATGTTAAAACTAACGTAATTTTCTCTTATGAGTTTTGATGTATAATGGTTAGTGAGAATCAAAAAACAACACCAGCCCTTGAATAATAACATAATATGCTAGTTAACAATGAAATATATTTTTTAGTATTAGATTTCGAAAATACATTTTTAAATAAATATCGTATTACGACATAATCTATGTCAAAATATAAATAAAAATATACTTTTACAAATACATATTCTTATTTACGTCAGATGTTATATATTAAAAGCTATAAATAAACAAAAGACCTATAAAATTAATTGTTTGAATATAATAATAAATTTTAAAACCAATAAGAAAACGACTGTGAAAGAGAAAAGAAAAAAAACACGTGCAAATCGCATGAAATAAAGAAAATAATTACATAATCTTATGTAAATATAGAAAGAAAAAACAGAGAATAGCTTTTTAAAAAGAAACAGAGAATTAAAAAAAAGACTATGAATTAAAACAAACAGAGAATAGCTTATTTGTAGAAAATTTGCTTCCTCAACTATTTATTATACGTATTTTTGTATAATAATGACAAAACATTTTAATTATTTTCTTTATTTGGGCCCCCGATATCGAGGACGTTGGGTCGTTGCCTTCAATCTTTTTCGGATAATTATATTATGAGAGATTTTATATTATCATACTTTGTATTCATACTTATTTTCATACTTATAAAATTAAAAAAAGTATCAAAATATAGATATGACATAAAAAAGAGAATTAGCGGATTACACATGTAATTATTTTGTGAGTATAAGGATAAGGGTAAATTGTATGAAAATATAATGAACTTTGTCTTAGTTATCATTGTATACAACAAACTTTATTTTTTTTAAAACAATACAATCAACTTTTATAATCATCTCATTGTATGCAAGTTGTTGTATACAATGAAAATTATGGAAAAGTTTATCGTATACAATGGTAGCTAAATACTAGACACATAAAAAAGTTGTTTGCACACAATGAAATTTTTTTGAAAGTTGGTTGTATTATTTTTAAGAATTTAAAGTTAGTTGTATACATTGACAATTAAGACAAAGTTAATTATATTTTAATACATTTTGCCCTTCTTAAAAGTAATAAAATCAACTTTCATAATTATCACATTGTATGTAACTTTTTGTATACTATGGAAGTTATAGCAAAGTTCATTGTATACAATGGTAATTAAACAACAGACACATAAAAAAAGTTGTTTTCATACAATGAAAAGATTATGAAATTTAATTTTATTATTTTTAAAATTTTAAAATTGATTATATACAATGGTAACTAAGACAACATTCATTGTATTTTTATGCAATTTGCCCTTTATATAATATGGTAATTTTTAAGTGCATCGTTTTCATATTTTGGGTAGTTAAAAATTGGGCAAAATGTATGAAAATACAATTAACTTTGTCTTAATTATCATTGTATACAACAAACTTTAAATTCTGAAAAATAATATAACCAACTTTCATAATTCTCTCATTGTATGCAAACAACTTTTTTCTGTATCTCATATTTAACTATCATTGTATACAATGAACTTTTCCATAATTTCCATACTCTACAACTTGCAAACAATGAGAAGATTATAAAAGTTGTTTGTATTGTTAAAAAAAAAATAAAGTTGATTGTATACAATAATAACTAAGACAAAGTTCATTGTATTTTCATGCAATTTATCACAATATTAATTATTTTTATTACATGAAAATACAATAAACTTTGTCTTATTATCATTGTATACAATCAACTTTATGTTTTTAAAAAGGGCAAAATGCGCGAAAATGCAATAAACTATGCCAATATTGTTATTGCATGCACACAACTTTATTTTGTACCTAAAAATACAAACAACTTGCAATTTTGATTCATTGTATGCAACAAGTGACCTGATAACCAGGTTACCGGGTGCAGATTGTATACAATGAATAAAATTTGAAAGTTATTTGTATTTTTAGGTACCAAAGTTCTTTTATTTTTTACTATGTTACGTGTAAGTTACCTATTATCATAGGTAACTTGCATACAATGAAAAAATTTGTAAGTTGTGTGTATTTTTAGGTACAAAATAAAGTTAGTTACATATAATAACAATATTGGCATAGTTTGTTGTATTTTCGTGCAATTTACCCTTTTAAAAACAATACAATCAACGTTTATAATCCTTTCATTGTATGCAAGTTGTTGTATACTATGAAAATTATGGAAAAGTTCATTGTATATAATGATAGCTAAATATTAGACACAGAAAAAAGTTGTTACATACAATAAGAGGATTATAAAAATTAGTTGTATTACTTCTAAGAATTTAAAGTTGATTATATATAATGATATTTAAAACAAAATTAATTATATTTTTATACATTTTGACTATAATAATATGGTTCTCGTGTCATCTTACACATAAAAAACAATATTTATATAAGTTTATATTGTAACAACAATGTTCATTAATAATAATAATAATAAAAATAATAATAATAATAATAATAATAATAATAATAATAATAATAATAATAATAATAAGAAGAAGAAGAAGTTGGATATATATATATGTTCATGAGTGGAATGAGAGGCAATTTAAACAACTATAACATATATAAAAATAAATTCTTTAATTATTAATTAAGAATCAAAACTTATTCATTAAGCAACTCGATAAACTCCAATACATGGTGTATATTTAATTATTAGGAAAGGGTTAGTTTTGTTGTAATCGATACGTAAAAAATATATATTTAATTGTCAAGTGTTCAACCATGCATTATATATTGCAAGATTCTCATTCTCATTCGTATTCATATTCATATTCATGGGTGTTAGTTAGGATTTCAAATCCTCCTGATCGAATTTTGAGTAGTGAGTTGGACTAGTTCAATATAGTAGATCCGACAACTAAGATTGAGTATACGTCGTTTGTGATGCCGTGAAAATTCTAATTTTTTAAATCAGTGTTTTTTTAATTAGGTTGAGGCTGGAACTTAAGATTGAAGCGAGTTGAAAATTCTAATTTTTACGTAAAATAACGTATGACTATATATATAATACAACTTACACACAAAGTAAATTAAAGGTTAAATTGCCGAGAAAGATAATCTAAATATCAAAATTTGTTAATAAAGGTAACGTCCAATTTTTTTGGCCGAGAAATGATTATAAGTTTCAATTTGTAACAAAAAAGGGTATAATGCATGAAATTTATACCTTTTTTTGTTACAAATTGAAATTTATAATCCT
>JAUEJL010057053.1:0-19355 GCA_032274825.1 Drosophyllum lusitanicum | reverse complement strand
GGTGGGGGTGGGGTGGGGTGGGAATGGTAAGGTGGGTGGGGGACAACACAATAGTGATATTTGTCTAGAAGAAAATGCTAATTATATAAACTATAAATAGTGTGATTTCACTAATTTCTCTTTTATGAAAGGGTAAAAGTTCTCTTATAAATATAAGAGTATAATTTATAGAAAGATTTATTTTGTAATCTAAAATAAGAGACACACTCTTATATGAGAAAAATGATTAGTCATTTTTTACTACAACATAAGATGATATTAATTTTTATGTAGCAAACTAAACTTTTCATCGATAGATACAAGATTTTCATTTATAACAAGTAGATTCTTCAAGTAAAAGAAAAGGTGGGTAATATATTAGTAAAAAAGAAAGAAAGGGTGAAATGAGAAGTACTTGGTGTGAGATAGAAATGGAGGATGAATTAAGCATTCATGGTAGATGAACTCGTCGCTTTCTGCACTCTGCATCTTCCCATCAATTACCAAAGCCTGTATTTTACAAAATGGTACCATGAATTTCCTTACATGTCAAAACAACCCCTTATAAATTGTATTATTTAGATTAAGACTATAAATTCATGTACCAACAGGAAAATATTCATAATACCTTCCCAAAGCGCTTTGTGTCCAAAAGAGCTATCTCTTGATAGTCACTGATCCCTTTATGTAGAATACTTTGTACAAGATAGAAGAGAATTAAATTATTTATGTATACATTTAAATTAAGAAGAAGAAAAGAAAAACACCAAAAAAGATATTCAAACCCTCTGCAGAGCCTGGGATCATGTTAACGTTGATTTTAGGTTTCTAAACACGTTTTTAATGAAAAAACCAAGCTCTAGTTCTTGAAGAAACGAACCTGTTTAAAGCAAAAGACCATTTGAGATCATCATCAATCACTTCTTCAAACCAAGAACCGTCACATTCATTAATGTTCTCGGTTGTGTTGCCATTCGATTTGTGGTTATCATCGGATAAAGGGAAGAGAACCGCTTCGCCCATGTTGTCAAAACACGAATTCGAGAAATCGAAGATTAACAGGTGAGGAAGATTGCAGAAAGAGGTTTGGTTTGATGAGGTACGATTGTCTCAAAATGTGACCACTTTTTATAATAGTAAGAAGCTCCAATGACGACAACCACCACCTTTCTTGTATTTAATAAATTATACCTTTTTAGGTTTTTAATATATTGTTGACTTTCTTCAATATAATATAATACTTCGATAATGAATATGCATGCGGTACTATGATAATTTTAAGGAAAATAGATTAAACTGATCAGTCAAGAAATGAAGTGTTAATATATATATATATATATATATATGACAAAATAAAATTAAATATTAGGATATTTTAGCTTTGAATGTCACAATGATGATGATATGGTCTCTATATTTATTATTAATTGTTCATATTTATGGTAATTAATCAATAAATTATAATTATTGGTCTGGAAAATTTCATATTTTATTTATGTTGAAATAAATTTTACAAAGTTAATTACATGTGAATTAAATTTCATACTTATTGTTATAGCTTATAATTATGAACTTATTTTTATATACTAGCACGGTAGCTGCGTAGTGCAGCGTTGATGAATAATTTCTACTCGATAACATAGGGGTATAATATCACACACTATGTTGACATTGAATAATTTTTAATTTATATATATGTTGATTTACAACCCATGGTATTTTTAATTTTCTTATTTTCAAGTCAAACCATATATATGATATTGATTGATTGCATTATAGTTTCCAAATTAATTTCTACTCTAATTATGACTTTACTATCAAATATTTTTAATGATGTTAGGGTAATAAAGTATTTTCAATTTACTTAAAAATTAAGAGATTTAAAAATGTGTAAATGTTTTATAGATAGTATAGATACATGTGACAAAAAAAATTAAATTGAAGGATATTTTAGCTTTGAATGTCACAATGATGATGATATGGTTTCTATATTTACTAGTTTAATACTCCATGTATAAACACGAGGATAATTAAAGTAAATTTTTAAACATTAAATCACCTACAAATGAAAATCGTGAATAATATGCAATGCTTAAGTTTTTTTATGCAAAAACAACTAATTCTAAAGACAACTGAGAAAATTTTATTTTTGGATAAATGTAATTTTTCATAGTTAGTAATATTTTATTAAAAGTTAAATCCGAATTTAATTAATATAAGTTTGGTTTGTTAATTAAAGCATTATCAATACAATTAGGATTCTTATCATGATTGGTGGAAATAAATTCTAAAAATAGGATGATAACATCATAATCCTATTCTTTTAATATATAATTAAAGATTAAAGATTAATTTTTTTTTCATAAATATGGTAATTAATCATAAATTATAATTATTGGTCCTAAAATTTTCGTATTTTATTTATGTTAAAATAAATTTTACGAAGCTACATGTAAATTAAATTCAATTGTAGTATATTTGGGGTGTTTGTTTTAGCTTATTATGAGCTTATTTTTCATAAGCCTATTTTTTCCGGCTTATATTTCTTGACTTAGGCTTATTTTCTTATGTCTAGTCATAGTAAGCTCTTAAGTTGAAAAATAAGTAAAAATGAGCTTATAAAAAATAACCCGGAATAAAAGAAAAGATTGGTCAAAGTAAAAGTTGGTTAGAAAATTTGCAGGGTAATAAAGTTTCTAAAAATAGTAAGTTTTAAGTGGGAAAGGGATTTTATACCCAACCGAAAGTCTAATCTATATAAAGAGTAACAAACACACTTCCACCTTTAGTGTGTGATGGTGACTTATGTGTGTGTAGAGAGAGAAAATGAAAATTACGAATGGTTTAAGCAAGATTAAGCAAGGTTAAAGGAAAATAAAAATCAAGGAAGAAGATTAGCAAGATTATGACAAGTTTACAACATCATTTGATAAAGTGAGAAAGATAAGATTCGCCGTGTATATGTTGTAATTCATGTTACATGTGTTTTTTAGCTTAATTGGTGTTTAAACACTTAGTAAATCAAGATTTAGTCGTTGCATGTTGGTGATTCAAGCTGGAAATGAGTTTTTATTACATTTTGGGATGTTTGTAACTGTTCATAGCCAAGCATGAGCATGTTCCTAAAGAATAAATCGTGTCAGTCGGGCGTGCCAAGAAAGACACTTGGTATATTTAGCCTTAGGAGGGTTCGGGGTGTGCCACTGAGTAGGGCACAATCTTCATGTCAAATGTGGCATGGGCATTGTCATGCCCTAAGAAGGTACGTGGTGTGCCTTGACTAGTTTAACGTGTGTTGTTGTACATGGCCGAGTCGAGCCAGTGTTGGAGGCTGTGTTGCTCTCTAAGCAACACTTTAGACTTGTGTTCATCATATTTGAGATAATTAATTATTAAATGATTATTATTTAGATTGTTGAATGTCCAAAGGAAGATTTTAAAGGACGTTGATAAAATTTGAACTACATGTGAGCACCTCCGTTTGATACTTAGAGATTATTAATTAGCAGTCTTTGTATACTTTGTAGGTAAAGCATTGTTAAATATAATTGGAATGCCAAACCGATAGTTTTGTATTGCATGTGGTTATTAATAGATAAACCGATTACCTTATGTATGTATATATAGGGGATGGTTCAAACAAGAACTGTTTTTCGTACGAGAACTGCGAGAACCAGTTATATCAATTGATCAAAAAGATGGAGGGTCCAGATTAAAGAGTTGTTAATGGATATACTTAAACTAATCAAACGTATCCTTAATTAATTAAGGGAAACTTGGACATTTTCACATTATCTCACTTTTTTAAACTAACATATCCATCAAACGGAAATGTGTTAAATAACAAAAGTTATACCAAATTAACGATAAAATTATGCTATTTAATTTGAGACCGATCTTGCTATATTTTTTCGGAAATTTTTTTGTGTTTGTTGGGTTTTTTTCAGTACAGGTATCGACATATGCACATGTGCATATATGCACGTGTGCATATGCACATATTCACCTAGTTTTTTTAGCACAGATGTAGATATGCATATGTGCATATATCGAAACATGTGTTAAAAAAACCCAACAAACACGAATTTTTTCCGAAAAATATAGCAAGATCGGTTTCAAATTAAAGAGCATAATTTTATCGTTAGTTTGGTGTAATTTTCGTAATTTAACGCCTATTCGTTTGATGGATATATTAGTTTAAAAAAGTGGGGGTGATGTAAAAATGACCAAACTACCCTTTTGATTTAAAGTTAAATAAAAACAATAGAAAATTAAATGATTGATCCATATTAGTTCTTGCAGTTTTCGTACGAAAAACAGTTTTATATATAACTTAGTCGGATGATTGATGAAGAATTAACTTAAAAGAGAAAAATAGTAACTAGTAATAGTTATTGGAATAAGTAGTGAGATAAATATAAAAAGAGATGGATGACTCAGATGTACGACTATACATACTAATGTTTAATATTTATTAACGAGGAATAAGATTAACGTCTTGAATAATCACATATGTATATAATTAATTAGGTTTAATATTATGAGAATGGAACGTGGCATTAGTAGTAAATGATGAGAGTATACATACACATACATTTTAATAAAATACATGCAAGAATACATATGGTAGGAAACAATAAATTGTGTATATATATACAAAGTATCAATTGTGTAATACTAGATGAAGTATTTCAAAATGGAATGATCATATGAAGACTACAAAAATGGTTGATGAAGAGATTTACAAAGGTGAAGATATGTGTGTGTATATATACACATATATACAAAAATATGATGATAAAACAGCTTATATTACAATTTGAGGTGAATTTGATGTGGCATTAGTGACATGAATATAAATCGACGTGGCATTAGTGATGTGAATATAAGTCTATGTAGCATTAGTGATGCGAATATAAGTCAATGTGGCGTTAGTGATGTGAATATAAGTCAATGTGACATTAGTGTTATGAATATAAGCCGATGCGACATTAAGAATGAACATAAGCAGATGTGGTGTTAGAGATGCTGGTGTAATCCGATATGGTATTATTGATGTGTGTCTACACTAATGTGGTTTTAATAATGATTTATCCGATGCTTTTATGCACATTGGTAGTTGTAAAATGATATGAAAATGTGTGACATGTATGTGATTATATTGTATGATATTATGATGAGATGATGGCCGATGTGTGTAACACCCTATTCCCGATAATAAAAGAAGCTAGATTTATATGGACTAGTATTGTTTTGATGTGTGTAAATCGGATCATGTTTTATATTTATAAATTGGAATCACCAAAGTACCGACTACAACACAAATAGGCAAGTGTTCCTAATCGTATCGCAGTATAGTTCCGATAAGACCGAGTGTCTAACACTTGGAGAACGAGTACGATTTCACATTTAAAAGATTTAATTATTAATTAGTCTAAAGAAAGCGATTAAATAGGAAATTGAGAATAAATCTAAAAATGCGATAATTACTAATTAGACAAAACAAAAAATAATTCAAAAGTAATAAAACTAAGAGTTTAGAATGAGAATGATTAAGAAAAGAAGTGTTCTCACTTAGCTTTGATTACCCCTTATGTATGGTTGATTTCAAGATAATGCAAAGGATATTATTCATTATATACCGATGTAACACCGTCATTTAGAATTATAGAAAATAATTGAAATTCGAGTTTTCAAACTTCGTGGGTCCATCTATAAAATGAATATTTCCAAAACCTGTTTTTTTGTCAACCAAAACTCAGAAAAAGCAGCGGAATTTTAAACTATAAATACATACTAATAAGTATTTTTAACATAGACTGGCGATTAAATTACACAACCAAAATTTGCCAAGTCTAAAACCGAGTGGTGTTACTTATCTTACCAACCGACCATTTACATAAACACAAAACCAACAAAAGCAAGTGTTCCTCAAAAGAGGATTACAAAATACACCCATAAGTAACCCGTTCTCACCATGCGCCTAAGGATCTCCTGCACATGGGGAACACGTACAATACGAGGTTAGCTATAAATAGCTAGTGAGAACAGATTAAACACAAATATTAATAAAGCATATCACAAAGTAGGAATAAGCAAATGATGTTATCCTATCACATAGTGGAGTGTTGAAATGATCAGTGGGCATCGAATCTCGTAAGATAGCTAATCCAGCTCAACAATCCTACTGAGGTATCAAACACAACCAACCGTGCCGTTGGGTGAGCGAGTAGCGGTCCACTGAGCAATGTTACCGATCCATCGGCTCTCCTGGGGTCTAGCGGGTAACTAAGTGCCCCTAATATCAAGGAACGGCGTTCCTGCAGAACCCCCATTGATCCCGACCCATGAGTCTACTAGAATCATCAATCCCGACCCATAAGTCTACCAGAATCTAACCGTATAGGTGCCCCGACCCGAAGGATCTACCGGGACCCAATCATAACAGATGACCTCGATCACACAACTGTATAAACAGTCAACAAATGTTCGGACAAACACATATTACACAAATGATCCTTCCAGGATCCAATAGCATGCATGCAACTCATAAATCATAGATATTCAACAATCGAGATCATACCTTGCGCATACACATGTGAATACAAAGATAGCTCATCAAACCAACACTAAATTATTCTCATTTACTTCTTTGCTGCAAATCAGAATATTCAAAGTATACATTAAGTGGTTATAATGGTATTTTGTGAATTATGGTATTTATGTGTTTATTAATTCTTGATTTATCGAGACTCATGAAAACTGTACCCACCTTGATCCAAGGCACTTGAAACAATCCTCTAATGATGGCTTTAGTCCAAATATCAACCTATAAAAATAGTCCAGATATCAATACACAAAGAACAACAAAACAGATTGCTGACTGCTTGGTCACGTCGTGTCTAGTATAGCGTCGCGTCGCGAGCACCGATCGAACAAAACCAATTCTTGCAGACCTCTATTTCGACCCAACAATTCCCATCTTGTTTCTACTCACTTTGTAAGACTTGAATACACACTTTGGCAGCAACATGAACTCACTAACATCCTTATTACCCATTTTAAACAACTAATGCTCAAATCAAACCAATATTTAACCTAATTAACACATTTGAGGAATTTCAAGAATTCCACCCAAATTAACACTTTTAATCCATAAATTGGATTCGTTATAGTCCATACAAGTTGTAAGAACA
Organism: Drosophyllum lusitanicum; assembly: GCA_032274825.1. Lineage (NCBI taxonomy): Eukaryota > Viridiplantae > Streptophyta > Magnoliopsida > Caryophyllales > Drosophyllaceae > Drosophyllum > Drosophyllum lusitanicum. The sequence continues at coordinate 12,180 of JAUEJL010057053.1, read as the reverse complement.
GATTACCCATCAAAATTCATTTCTTGATTACTAGATTCAGGTTTGACCCGTATGCCCTAAAAATCTCAAAAGAACAAGAATTCAAAGAAAGAATACTTACAAGAGGAAGAAGATGAAGGTAGAACTATTAGCACAAGTATTTCTTGAAGATCAACAACTGTAGTTCTTGGATTAACTCTTTCAAAATCAAGCATAGGATCGAGTTAAGTATGTGTGTATATGCGTGAGTCTGTGTGTGTGTATAAAGGAGGGTATAAACAAAAATAGGGAGTTGATTAACATCAAAAGCGGGTATCTTGCTCTCCTGACCGACCTACAACGTACACAGCTCTAAGTACGTAATTTAATTAACGGGGATATTTTTTTGAAGCATTATGTCAATCCTTTTTATTTTTAATTAGTTTTATTCATTATTATTATTATTTTTATATATCCATTTTCACAACTAAAACTAATAGTATAAGTTAAAGTACAAAAATACAAGCACGAGGTACAACTCGACCCACTTCAGGGTGTTACAACCGATCCCTAGATTGGTCAGATCTCTTAGTCAGAAACTCTTAACCCTATAATCATGAAAACACTAATCATATGGTCATGGATCAATTACTATCACAATTAGTCAATTAATTTCGAATCATACAAGACTTATTCAATATTGATTGTTATTATTTATTCAATCAATCAATCCCACATAATGATCATCACGTGCAATTGTTCATACACATTAAAGTTAACTATTTTGTCACTTAACCCTATGACTAGTCAATCACTAGTCATAATCACCTAATGGTCTTAGATAATCATGATTAAGCATACATAGATACATTGGTCCTCAAAGCTATGCAAACTCAGTCAATAAATAACAAAGACGGAAACTTTAACACATATGGATCTTAGATCAAGCAAGACATGAATAAATATATAACTACTAAAACATATTAAAAACAAACCATAAAACAAAGGTAATCTCATCTAGGTAGAAACTGTGATAGTAAGTCATAATCAGAAGAAAAGAACACCTGGAAGTCATAGATAGTATTCTAAACATATACCATAAAGCAAACCGAATGAAACCCGATGATTCTTCAATTCTGATTCTTTATTCTTGACCTTCCAATCCTCTCTCTAGCGTCATATTGAAACCCTAGAACCTCATATATCCTTCCTAGGTCAATTATAGAGCTGAATTTATAGATTTTATGTTTCTGCACCGACGCGTCGCGTTACCATTCACAACGTGTCATGTCGCTTAATTAATTTGTGCCTTTATCGAACTAGGACATCCTTCGTGTTGCGCAATTGGCTTATCATGTCTTGAACATCAAAATGAGATTGTAGCCCTCTAAGTCTAGTTTATGTGGCCGCTTGAATCACCTCAATCCTAGTTCGTATGTGTGAGATATGATCAAAACAGTGAAAGTGTGTCAGAGTGGACAACTTTTCTCATGTTCTTCGGTTTTTGCTCATAACTTTTCGTCGCCTGCCTTTTTAACCTAAAATCTAACAACCTAAGATATTAAATATCTTTTGAGTTATTTACGAATAATCCAAGCGAAAATAAATAAGATATCGCATAAAATATATATAATTAAGACGATATTAGTTTCCTTTTGTTAATTACTATGGACATATTTAAACATTTTAAGCATTATTAATAATAATGCAGTATTATAATGGTTTGGGGTTAAGTTTGAAAGAATGAAAGAGTTAAAGGGCTTATGTGTTAATCATCCAAACTCCAAAGTACCATTAACATGTGTGTGTGTGTGGGAGTTCTTGTTCGGCCAAGAAGAAACGGGAGCTAGGAAGCGGTTGTGAAGCAAACCTGAATAAATCATTTTGACCAGAGTTCATCACATGTGCTAGCCGCAATCATATCTGTCTGACATCCGAGGTATGCTTTCTTTTAGAACCTTGGTTTCTTGCCATGAGTGGGTAAAGGATTGCCGTACGTAGGGGCATTGTGTCAGAGTCGCGGTGATGTTAATCCTATTCGGTCTGGGCTGTTTTGCATTGATTGATCAAGAATGGTAGTAAAAGAATTCGAACGTAAAAAATCAGATCGTGTGTGTGCTGTTGGGTGCGTGAAATAAAGATGGGTTGGGGTCTGCTTAATTGTTGCAGCCATGCAAACCAAACAAGTGTGTGTAGGTTTATTAAATTCATTAAGCCAATTAATAGAGGTGGATGTGTGTGTGCTCTCATCAATAGCCATGCGAACAGAAAGATTGTGTGTGTTTAATTTCAAGTTGTGTTAGTGGTAGTGTGCAATTAATTTCAAATTGTGTGTGTTTGCTTAGTTAAATCACATGGCATAAACTTGAGGTATATATATGTAAGAAACGAAAGAAAAGTATGTGTGTTATTTGTGACAAGTTCGTGACTTGGTCACTAAGGAGAAAAGGGTAAGTGTGCATTGTGGTTAGTCAAAAGTGTGTGTGAGTGCATGCATGTCATGTTTGTGTGTATAATGGTGACAAGGGTGTGCGATCACAAAAGGGATTCTTAGTAGGTATGATGAAGATTACTTTAAACTCATGCTTTTTGGACTTCAAATAAGTGTTTATGAACCGAATTTTTGAAATCCTAATGAGTCAAACTTAAATAATAGTGCAACGGGTCAAAACGATTGCAACTACTTGCTATTCAAATTTATGGCAGCAAACATGTGTTGTCTTGTTTAACTTGTATAAAATCTCTCGGGTGTCGGATAATTAGGGTGTTCCACACTTGGTTTGAAAGCATAGGATATATATCTACTTTGAATTCTCTTTAGATAGAATGGCCAATTCCAATGTTAAATGGGTCAAAACCTGAGATTCTTACACATGGTCAGGTTATGTTCAAAAGATGCATGATTGTTTTCATAAAATCATACTAAATCACTTAAAAAGAGTTAGAAGGTGAGTTATATGTTGTTTTAAAGCTAAAAGGATATAATTTAATCTACCTTTAGAATTCACAAGCTAAATTAATTGATAAATGGGTCAAAAGATTAAAGAAAGACCGTTAACTTGTAGGCCAAAAACAATGGTACTTAGTATCCAACTTTATGTTGTAATTTGTGACTCATTGGCATGTTCGAAGTGTAGAGTGGTAGATGTCAATGTTGAGTATATGCTTAGATATAATAAATAGGAGAGTGACTCTCTCGATTTAGAGAATGATTTTCCAAAAGAAGAAAACGAAGAAAGAAAAGTATAATGGGATAAAATAACCTTGTAGAAGTATAAATGACAAGTTTCACGAGCATTTGTAGCACCAAAAGTTAATAATAATGAAAAGGAGAGCGGATCTCCAAATTTGGAGAATGATTCTCAAAAGTATGACAATGTTTATTTAAAGAGTAAAAAAGAAAGGTAAAATGATAGGTATCTTACAGCCGTTTTAACAAGCCTAGTATGTAGATTAGGTTGGTGTAGGACCTACTTGACCCAATGCTTAATAACTTTTGATTAGGTTATTTCGTGAGCTTGGTTATCTCCATGGAGATTCGTTTGACTGCTTATCGCTAGACTTCACATGAGTACAATAACTCTTTTCAAGACCGAGTATAAAGACAAATGGGATTATCGGGATGGTTTATATGGTTAACGGTGGAATATTTTCTTAATCCCTAAACTTGTGGTTTGGTTTTAAAGGTTGATTAACTGTTTGTGTATTGATTGTATTTACTTGTTTAAAAATATGGTGATTGATTGATAGCATGCATGAATATAGATTTATAAATTTTAATTAGACATGTTAAATTATAGATTGCATACAAGTGTCCTGACTTGTGGGGTGGGAGTAGACTTACTTGTCTTAGCGGTTGATACTTGGTGGTCTGAAAGGTTAAGATCACTTGAAAGTGGCCAGTAGAGGTTGCTCATTACCAAGTGTTCTAGATAGCCACTATGACACGTGACATCCGGTATTGGTGTTACCTATATGCTGGAGTGATGTATAGTCTGAGTGGTTGGGACTTAATTTGCGCAAAACATCATGTAGGTGTTGGGAGGTATGTCGTGGTTGTACTACCATTATAACCTTTGCCTGAAATGACTTAGTAAGGATGCTTGAATCTTACTAGTTAGAGTAGCTATAGTGATCGGACCTAGAATCAATGTATGCGAGGGAAGCACACGAGTCATGAACATGGTAATCGGTTTAGAATTTAAGGTTGTACATTATTAGTCCTCTAGTGGTTAAACCTTAGGTTGATTAAAGGTTGTTAATGGTTGCAATTATGTTATGTGTAGTTGAACATTTATATTTGCTTGATTTATCTATATACCTTTAATTAAATAGATTTATGGGATTTTATTTGTCTTGACTTCAAACTGTATTGACTCACGAGGCATTAGATGACACTTGTTTCTTGAATGGTGTTTTGCACTCGTGTAGGGCGTTTAGAACTAGACCCCTAGTAAGGTGGTTCCATTGGATAGAGAAAGTGGTTCATTTTATTGTTTGCCAACTTGGTACACTGATAATAAATGTACTTGTGAGACTTTATGACTTTTTGAGAATGTAACATTGGTTGGATTTGTAACCATATATCTATCGGTTGTTTACATTTATTGTGGTATTTAAGACTTCCGTTGCGTTTCATTTACTAACACGTTGATGTAACGACCCGAGAATTTGAGTACTTAATCTAAAATGAATTTATAATTACAAGATGTATTGATGGAATAATTAATAAGTGAGGTTTGGAGTATTTATTTAATTATACTAGAAGGTATCTTTATTTTTATATTATTTTTGTTAAGGATTGGAAGGTTTGTGGTGGATTAGTAAAAAGAGAAACTTCTAGGATTAAGGGACGATTTAATTAAAACCTAATTAAGGATTAGTTGGACGTTACAACTCCTCATTAGCAAGAACTTGGGTGTGTATTGTTTGTGCGTGCGCTTTGCACCTTCAAGAGAGAAACAAAGAGAGAGATCAATTTTTGGTGAAGAGTTCTTGAAGGTTTTTGCTGCAATTCATTCACAAGTAAGTTCCTAATCCTTTTAGCATGTTAACTTCTTGTTTAGATGATCAATTCTTGGGATTTTGGGTTGGAAACCCGCTCGGCCGTGAAGAATGGATGGGTTTATGAAGATGGTGATGAAATTGTACAATCAAATGTTGTTAAAAGATGAAATTGATGCTTAGGGTTTATTAGATTCATGATTATGATGATTTTGATATAAGGAACATGAATTAAAACCGAGTTTTCTTATCGATTGATTAATCAAATTGGTTTGACCGTGTTCTTCATGGTTGGTGATTCATGCATGGGAATCGTAAATTGAACTTTACGATTATACAGGGTTGATTCTCCGAAAGGCTTGAGTCCCCTTCTCCAACTCCATGGTTTGCAATTCCAAGTATTTTTTTATTAGGCCTTGGTTTTCGACTCTTGTGATTTGCAATTGGTGAGGTTTACGATTGGACTGTTTGCAATTGTGATTGGTTTTTGATCGGGGGGTTTGCGATTGAAGAGGTTTTCGATTGGCATGGTTTTTTATTCCATGGTTTGTGATTTAGTTGAGTTATGACTAGAAATTTGTTTGTAGGGTGTTTCGTGAGTTCGGTTAATTTTCACAAGGACTTATTTTCGATTGCTACTACTAACCTGAGATAAGTTCAGTATATTTTCTAAAACCCGGTACAAAGACAAACTTGTTTTCTAAAAGATTCACAATTTCACGATGTTAATTAACGATGTACACGATGATGTGCCTAGTAGGTAGACTTGTACCTTCGAGGACTTTTCTAGCATGCCGATGATTAGTTGTCGGGTTTTCTAGACAACGTTGGTGACACATGGTGTATGAGTGCTTTAAGTACTTGCACACTAGAGTGGTGTTCGAACGATGATGATGAGGTCAATACGTATAACAGCACAAGGGTGGAAGGAGGGCCCGACGATGGGGTGCCGGTTATAATTTCACGTCAATAACTTATGTTAGGGTAGCGAAAGCGGACGGACCACGGGGGTTAGAGTACGAGTTGGATTCATGCCTAGCTTGATATAGACTTTCCGGGCACGTCTAGCGAACCATTGCCAATGTGGACTGACCTTAGAATTTAACTGCAAGAAGGAGTTGTGCCCCCTTCGCGGGTGTAGTTTCCGGGTGCGCATATCATATCTTAGGGTAAAGATGATGCACGATGAATGATGATACATGGTTAGAGATGATATGATGCCTTAAAAGGTGATCGATACTTTACGATGTTTATGATGTTACACAATGTTATATGGTGATTTTTAAATGATGATATTTATGTGATGGAACTTGACCATTTATTTATGAGTGCACGTGGGTGGATCAAGTTACGGGTTATGGCTTATTATCATAATTAATTGATGATTGTTTTAATTTATGTTTTTGTTGTGACTACTATGTTGACTCACGAGGCATAAACTAACCGTTGTTACTTTGAAATGTGTCTTTTGTACTCATGTATGACGTAGGTGTGCTTGTTTCCTAGTGAACATGGGGGCTGGTGGGTACGTATATTTAGATGTTTTTGCTTAGCTGACTTGTGGTTGACTTTTAATGAATGACTTAATTTTAAAATGAGGATTTGACTTTGAGGTAACGTAGTGGTTTCATGGTGATGATCGTTGACGGTTTTAATGGTTTTACTTTCAATGAGGTATTTAAAGTCTTTTGTTGTGATGTTCTGAACTAAATAAGGAAAAAAAATAAGGTGTGAATTTTCGAAACCACGGTGTTACACTTGAAATTTTATGTTAAACCCGAATTTTGAAAATCATGTTGTTACAATTTGGCATCCGTTAGTCAATACGACTAACGAGATGCGGATGTAGCATCTAGGTCGATATAACCTCAGAAGTCGATGTGACTTCTAATCCTGGACTACCACCGGTCGATGTGAACACGTATTTGAAAAATCAAAGGACTTAAATTTACTCTAACTTGATGAACCCATAGGTAATCTTAAAGTCAATGGGTTGATCATGGAGAAAGATGAAGAGATTTTTAAGACCAAGAAAGAGAAGGTCAAATATCTAGCACATAAAGCAAAATAGTCCAAGGAGAGTTCAAGTGAAAGTGATGATGATGATGCTTCCACAACTGGAAGTCAAAAGAAAAAAGATGCCATTGCGGTGAGACAATTTAGAAAATTCTTTAAAAGAAAGGGTAAGTTTGTTAAATACCCCGGAGATAAAAAGAAAGATGGCAAAGCTTGGGAGAAAAGGAAAGAAAAACCAAGAGGAGACAATAAGTCTAAGGTTACTTCAAGTGTGGACACTCTTCACACTTCATGAATGAATGTCCAAAGATCTAAAAAAAGAATGAAAACCAAAAAGCCTTCGTTGGAGGTGCTTGGAGTGATAGTGATGATAAAAACAACCAAGAAAAGAGAGAAATTTGAGAAAAATGAGGTATATTTGTTTAAAAATGAGGTATATTTGTTTAAAAATGACTCAACTTATTATAGTGGTAAATCTTTTGATGATGACTTAGAAGAAAAACATAATAAAATGAGCCATCTTTGTTTAAAAATCATAAAGAAAAATTAATCTTTAAAAGATAATGTTTTAAAGTTAAGTGAGAAGAATAATCTAATCACAAAAGAAAAATACTTGGTTGATGTTGAAAATGTTTTACTAAAAGGTAAAATTATTGAACTTGAAAAGGAAGTTTTAGAAGTCAAAAACTAAATAAAATTTTAATTAAAGATGTAAATGATTTGATGAAATACAAAAAGAAAAATGACTTGGATAAAACCAAGTCAGAGTTTTTACAAAGTTGCGCTATGTAAAATAACATGTTGAGTGCTCAAAATTAACACTAAATAGAGTAGAAAACACATTCCTTGTCACGTTTAGCAAGAGGGTTTAGTTCACCAAAATGTATCCAAGTTGTCATGTTTTGTTATTGTATGTATTGGACTTTAAAATTTTCTATTGTGTATATCAAACTTTTAATTTGTCGCTATTGTGTGTATTAAACTTTCTATTGTATGTACTGAACTTGTAAGTTTTTTACATTTTTATGTAACCAAAATATATAAAATAGCAACAAATTAAAAGTTTGATACACACAATAGAAACTTTTAAAATTAGATACAAATAATAGCAAAACGTGATAACTTAGATATATTTTAGTTAACTAAACCCTTAGCAATAACTCTTCAAAATCAAGTGTAATTCCTTTGAATTCAGTTCCTTAACCTTGACCCTTTCTTTCTGTCGACTCTTCTAGCAACAACACCGATTAACTAGACTTTTTAAAAGTCTTTTATACTTACACATCTTTGGCTCTTTGACAAAATTAACCCTTTGGGTTTTTTATCCTAAATTTGACCACGAAACTAAAACTCTTACACACATATAATAAGATGGATTAAATACACTTTCAATTTCTTGACCCATAAGCTTCTCCCCAAGGCAATTTAAGGCATGTTTGTTTTTCTTTTTTATTAAGTATTGTCCAAATAAAGTATCTGTCTGGATAAATGAGTTCTGTATGAGATAAGTAGTATTGTTGTTTATTTTATGTGTTAAATGAAATGTCTGAATAAGAAAAAGAATAAAATCATTAGCTTAATGTGGAAAGTATCATACTCGTAATTTATTATGTTAAGTCATCTTTCTGGATTAAGTAAAAAACAAACAATACGATTATAACTTAGCAGAATAAGTTTTTTTCTATTAAGTGCATTAAGTCAAAATCAAACACCACCTTAGACTCTTGATATAAACAATTAAACACTAACTAGTTTTGTAAACGCATACATAAAGAAGATATGTCCCATCAATTGTTTAATAAGTAAATTTAAATTATAAACATACAAGATTCGGGCGTTACGTCAACACGATTTCATTAGGGGATGTTAGGAGGTGATTTGTACACAACAAAATTGGTCATACATAACAACTTTATGTATTACCAACTTGTACCATATACAATAAATGTTTATACCATACCTTATTGTATATAGCTAAAAACTCACGAAATTTATTCTTAATTGTAACATATTAAACATGAAAGCATATATATTAACTGTCCAGTTTCAAATGCATACCTGACAAATGTCATTATTAACATGTCCAGTTTCAAAGGCATTAGCAATGTAATTATAAGTAAATGTCACACAAAATTGTAAATATTAGATATAAATTTATATATGGCTTTCTTAAAGGTTAAATATCATATTTTTCCACTATAATTAATAAATATTATATTTACCCTTTATAAAATTTTAAAACATAATATTTGACTAAATTCTTAGTGTTATTATTTTAAAATATTTTATAATCAGTTTAAAATTTTAAGTTATAACAAATAAATATTTAATCTCATTGTTTCTAATTGTGATAACAATGATCGATGACTTGTAAAAAATATCATCACTTTTCTTCGTATCATAATACGTTTATGTCATCACGTCTTCCATCTCCCTCGCGTCGATGTTTCAACCGTTGGTCTGGGTATTGATGAGGTCAATAACCATTTTTTTAAACTCTCGTTAATTTCGTGTTTTATACTTTTTTATTAATTTTAATCTTTTTTAGTTTTTAAATCAACTCATGTATCACACAAACATTTAATCTACTAATTCATATACATTATTATACAGTACAGTCTCATACGCATTAGCATTTCAGTTTCAAAACCATCATCAATCCAAATTAAAATATGAGATGATTTATAGACGACACTAGTTTACGATAAACTTTGTGATAACTATTTTATCATTACTTGCAAAATGTAATTAATTAATTTATAGACAACACTACCAAACAACACAAGTCTTATAAAAGAGAAGTCAAAATTCAAGTATGAATATTTATTTATTGAAAAAATAATTAATTAAATTATAACATGTCTACATTTATTTATTTATTGGAGAGTGATGTGATGTGATGGGTGGGGGAGAGGAGTAGTAGAAGTAGTAGAGAAATGTCAATTGGTTGGGCGTGAGGATGAATTGGTCCCGACCAAAATTGTCACGCGGCCACTTAATATTTGATTGTGAATTTTTTAAATTATTTTTTTTTAATGTATGGATATTATCCATTAATTCATCTCTTGCGCATGGCTAATATGCCTCCATCAATCAAACCCCACTTCCCCATTCTCGTGCTTACACTTCTACCCACCAACTCAACTTATTCTCTATTCAAAATTCTCTATTCTTTAATCTTTATTTTTTAAAAAGGTCACATAATAGTTCAAGTATGTAACGTGTATCGAACGGAAACTGATTCGTACATAACAGTTTTTAACTATACACAACAAACGATAAATAGTTAACTTATGTATGACCACTTGTATTGTGCAGGATCATCTCTTGTAATGGATATGCAAAAAGAGACATGTTTAAAGAAAATAGTACTTTAAAAGTTTTAGAAAATAATATGAGACTATTATGTTATAAAAATACATTTGGAATAACTTCTTAGGAATATATGTGTAACGATATCAGAATTTAATTGCGAATATCCTCGATGATTTCTGATTCATGTAGAAATCATTGTTATCGGTTGATAATTTAATTATCAACCGTCAAAGAATATCACAAATTTCAATTAAGGATAATATAGAAACTATGTTTTCTAACGTATCAAAAATTCGTGTTAGTTTATTTTTATTTATACACATCTGCGTAATATAGGAACAAGTTACGAAATGGATTAGTAACATCGGCATATGTTTGAACAAGATTTCAGCAAATGCTAAAGAAACACATAATCATAAGCTGAAACCTCAACAGATTAGCGTCAACAACAGCTTTAGCAGATCAATGTCAACAACCGCTTCAACGGTGCAGATTAGCTTGAGAAAATGTCATTAGCTTCACCGGTCCTGACTGCTATCAGAGGCGCTACCCTTAGACCCAACTAGGAGCGTGCCCCTCGACTCTCACCGTTTTATGTCTATGATTTCAGCTAAGACTTAAATAAGTGTACATTCTATATTACCCGGCTCGTTTACCAAGTTTAGGTATGTCTTTGTATTACACTAAAATAACTATCAGAACTTTAATGGTTTAACCAATTTGACATAATGTTGTCTTGTTATAGTTTATTGATTTGAATCGTTCTTAATCAACTACTTTTATTAATTGTAAATAGGTGTAACATGATTGTTTAAAAAACCATATGATGGCGAGGATACAAAATATTTTAGCCCAAACCCATAAACTATGGAATCTTCATGCCGAAAACAAAGTGATAAACTATGATTTTTTAAAGAGAAAAATAGATTTTATTAGTTTTCAAACTTTTACATCTTGATCTACTTTTTAATCTTATATAATAAGTATATATAATTAGAAAAATAACTTCACTAGTTTTTAAATTATATACATATTTTTTAAATAAGTACTCTACTTTTTTATCTTATATTAGGTATCATATTTTTTATAATGTTTTAATATCTTCTCTAAACTTTTATATATTTTTATAAGGATTTAGTTTACCAAAATATATCTAATTAACTTGTCACGTTTTGTTATTGTGTGTATCGGACTTTAAAATTTTCTATTGTGTGTACCGAACATTTAATTTATCGTTATTGTATGTTTTAAACTTTCTATTTTATGTATTAAACTTATAACATTTGTTTTTTTTATATAACCAAAATACACGCGATAGTAATAAATTAAAAGTTTGATACAAACAATAGAAAATTTTAAAGTTTGATATACACAATAGCAAAATATGTCAAGTTAAATATTTTGATAAAATATACCCTTTCTAAAAGGGTTTAATTAACTAAAATATATTAAACATGTCACGTTTTCCTATTGTATGTATCGAAATTTAGAAGTTTATGTTTTATGTATCAACCCTTTAATTTGTTGCTATTGTGTATATTTTCGTTATTTAAAAAATGTATAAGTTTAGTATACACATATAAAGTTTAAAGTTCGTTAAAACCTAATTTTATTGTTTTTTATTCAACAAACTAAAGGAAAGTGAAATGTTATTTGATGTTTAAACTACTATTTTAGAACCATAGAAATTAGGGTGTTTGAACTTGTTAGTGCATACATGGTCACACATTGAGAAATACACTCCTTGTTTTGATGATGATGAAAATATGAACATGTGATATTATTGCTTATCAAAATTATTCATATGTTCATGTGCTACATTCTTAAGATATCAACAAAAATCAAATTGATGATCAAGTGAAGAACAAACATAGTGAAGACCTCAAA
>JAUEJL010057042.1:0-19362 GCA_032274825.1 Drosophyllum lusitanicum | reverse complement strand
TGTACAGAGGCCTTGGTGAGGCGGGTAGATGCCTTGGGCATAGTTTTGCTTGCATTTCCGGTAATATTGGATTTCCCCTGTTGTGGTAATGGTCGTGAGATTGACTGTGGTAACACTCAAGGCTTTGGATTATAAATGTTGAAAATGTTTATTGATGAGATATTTACAGAAAATGAAAATGCTTCCGCGATAAATTTTAAGGGTTTTGTGTAAATATGGTTTACAATTGATTTTTGAAAAATTTAAAATTTGGACTGAAAATTAGGGTGTTACAAATATAAACATAAAATATGCAATCCAAAAGAACCAACAAATAAAAGCTCCCATCACTGAAAATCGCCGAACGCGTCGGGTCCCACTACTCGACGCATCGCGTCGCTCTAAAAGTCGGATTAAGAAGGTCGGATCAACGAAAGTCGGACCAACCAAGGTCGGACCACCCAAAAGTCGGACCTGAGGCGAAAGTCGGACCAAAAAGTCGGACCACTAAGATCGGATCACACAAAGTTGGACCAAAGGTCGGACTAAGCTCAAATGTCGCATGAAAACCAGGGACGCGTCGTGTCCCTCCTCTAGACGCGCCGTGTCGCGCCATGCTCAGACCTGCAACTTGCTTTCTGCCATATTCCAGCTTCTTTCAAACACATCAAAACACACTTATAATTCTGGAAAACGATTTCTAACAATACTAAACCAATACAAACTTCAAACAATATGTATACCAACATCAAAAACACATTCAAATCATTTAAATCTTCAAATCCAAGAAAACCCACATATCAAGTTTCATAAAAAAACTTTCATAGTTTCTTTCATGGTGTTCTTCATTTCTAACAATAAAATTCAGCAACAAATAACAAGGATAATCATAAATATACACCAACCTTTTCTGATTTCTTCAAACAATAAATCACCAACTCAAATTAACTTTTCTCCTTGAGGTTTCTTCTTCACGAAGGTCGCACCACACACACATTTACACACACATAAGATTTCCAGATATTTCAAATGAGGAGGTGTTAATTTAGTCAAGTATATCCACACATTTTCCTTGTACACGTGTACACATATCACCACTTGAATTAAGCATGAGGTGGAAACACCATGCATACATATACTTACACATACATACATACAAACATATATCATAATCAATTTAACAATTGATTTAATCAAATGATATATCAACATTATCCTTTCTAGATAATCCCAATTAATTAATTCTTCAAAATTAATTAACACACAATGAGGTATTTTCTACAACCCTCGTACTAAACCCAACTTATCTAACTCATAAAATCATGCGATATCAAATATTCATTTTAATCACATAATTAATACAAGCACGAATAAACAAACACAAATAGGTCACCTCCAACCCGCTCACGACTAGGCCGGGTTTTCGGATGTTACAAATCTTCCCTCCTTTAGAGGATTCCGTCCTCGGAATGTCATAGCATACACTCATTTCTGATTGTCAAGTCAATTAAAACTCATTTGTGCTTTCATCTTACCAACATCACAGAAATTTGTTTCTAGCACATCTTTGTCATCTTATAATCATAAGAGTTCAATAGCTATTCTTAATTATCTCTTCTTCAAATCAACCTCTAATTCTCGAATCAAGAAAATTTGTCTTTCAACCTTTATTTTTTACACTTGCGCATTAGATAACATCTAACGTCTCATCAATACCTGTCTAACTCAGATAGAAGATTCCAAAATTAACTTTTACTCATTCACTTCCTGTCATACAAAGTATCCACATATTACTTCTCTCTTGCTTCCAATCAACATGTCGGAGCATTACCACGACAACTACATAACATTTCACAAAATGGTATACTAACATCCAATTGACAGAAGTTGCTTCACACAAATTCAATTAGGTAAACATGAATTCCACGGATCATCATACTCGAACACACACTAACTCAATATATATTCTCAAACATTTGCATAGCTTGTTCTATTCAACCATCCAATAGAAATTTAGTCGTACTACTCAACTCACGTTCCAACTCTTGTTATAAACTTTTCTAGAATTTTAAACAAATCTTTGATTTCCATCAGAAATCATTAAATATGAAACAACATATCTTCGAATCATCTCATCCATATACCATTAGGTTAACCTCCCAAAAGATGTCATCTCACTGGTGTCAAGAATACGGTTGCTTTTCACTTAACGATCAATAATCACTCATAATATATATCCGGATTCCTCTATATACAATAAAGTTAGATACAAATTCCATCGTGACTTGTCATCACCACTATTCTGGTATCTGTAATCATCTCAAAGATTAATAAATTTCCGGTAATCTGCTTTGACTCATACACCATCATGTCAAAGTTCCACGAAATGTGTTATATCTGTTCTCATAGTAGGTCATTAATACAATACTTTCATGTCATTATACAATTTAGTCCTTCCGTAATGCACTGACAATCTAGATTTATAAGTCTTTGTTAAAATTAATCTCCAAATTTCCAAGCAAAGGCACTTATACACGAGATCTACACGTCTTCAATCCACATGACTCGGCAGTTAAATTCTCTTTTCCCTCTCTCATATTTGATAACTTCAATCATTTATCCTTCAAACTTCAAGTGAAGAAAATATCAATTCATCCATTAAGTCAATGCACTTTCAATTCGCCTGAATTAAATGTTATCATCACTAGCTTCTTCATATCTCAATGCATTTGTCACCAAATTAGCTTTCCGAGGTGATATTATATCTCTTAATCATATTCTTTAACTTTCTTTCCAACCACTATCTCAGCCATATGTTTAACTTTTTCTGTATACTCGTTTACTACACATTCTAATGATAAATTCAATCACACATTTCCTTCCATAAAGTTATTAGCTTCACAATGTTATGACAAAGTTAACTATTGCAAATTCCAAATCATAGGTTTAATAATTTCCTCTCATGAGACTTCAATTGTCCCAAGGCATCAATTACTCATCCAATCCCACTGCATAATATCACATTGTAACCCGACAAATACAATATCACAACATACCACAAGACTCTTCAGGTTCATCAATCATCGTCATTGAACATCTTCACTCATTAGATTTAATAACAACTCGTAATCTCAGTTACATCTTTATCAAAAACATTTCCGGGATCTCGAAATCCACCAAATTTCAATAATTGCTCACTTTTCCTTCTTTCTTTTCCTTCCCAGATTTGTATACACACAAACACAAAATGCAAAACAAGTCTCGCAATACATCATGTAACATGCAATTTGTAACATGGAATTTAATCAATCCGAAAACATCTCCCTATGGTACTTCATATTCGTTTGGCATCAATTCAAGTATCACATACTTAACATCACACCACTTTCTGACATAAACATCAGATAAATCAAGATTTAGAAAATATTTACTATCAACTACCTCTACTTTTAGAGAATCATCCTCATCAGAAGTAAGCACAATCGCTTAGCACACAAAGGCATACAATATCAACAATTAACTCTGAAGTTAATAAACACACGTACAGGTATAGAGTTTATCAAAACATACCCGTTACATCATCATCGGCAGTGGTAATATCATCTATCATCATATTGAAAGTTCTACCCTCTTGCGCAGAAGAGTTCTTTCTCTTCTGTCCACTTACTGACGAGGATCCCCCACCTGCCCCTACTCCCGACCCCGACCCCGACCCCGACTTACTTTCTTCATAACATTCACCCGTTCGATGACCCTCTTTCTGACAATTCCAATATACGCTTCGAGGAAAACTACAATCCTTAATCTCATGCCCGAACAACCCACATCGAACACAACGCAAAGTCTGGGGTGTGCAAGGCCCCGTATGAACAGATCTACACTGACGACACCACTGCGAACTTTGATTAGACCCACCTGACTTAGGTCTATTGTTTTGATCCCTCTGTTTCTGGCCACTTTGCCCGCTCTGTCGTTGTTAGACATTAAAATAATCAAATCTGGATTTCTGCTGAGAAATCCGATCTCAATTCATTTTATCTCTTGCCTTTCCATCACCTTCAGCTGACTTGGCTAAAGTAAATGCTTGCGATAATGTGCTAGCCCATATGGTAGCACCTCGGTATTCGGGAAGCAAGGCTCCCACAAAATGCTGTATTTGGGATGCCTCATCAGGTACCCATTGTTTCACGAAACACAATCTTTCATTAAACTGTCTGATTAAATCATCCACCGACATATTTCCTGTCATATGCAATTCCATAAACTCCTTTTTGATTCGAGCTATCTCAAATGTACTACAATATTGTTCACAAAGTTTTCCTTGAAACTGCTCCCACGTAATATTATCCTGTTGTTGCTTAGATAGATGACTCGTCAGAGAATCCCACCAAACCATAGCATTTCCTTTAAGCATTCGGGTTGCAAATCTAACTCTTGATTCATCCTCACAATTGCACGCATCTAAAGCCTTTACTATTTCTCGCAGCCAATTCAAGCTTTAACTCATCCATGGAGTCCTTCATGTTTTCAACCATAAAACCCAACAACATGTAATAAAACAATCATATATCTTGCTTATTTAGAAACACGTACCAATATTAAAATCACCAAATCTTTGCTTCCAAGTTTCCAAGTTTGTAAGGTTTCTTGTTCTTCTTTCTTTCAAAGCACATACACACACTTCCACATACACAAATATCTCCAAATGAGGAGGTGGTATTATTCCATGTATATCCAGCACCCACTTTTAACAACATACGTGTACTCTCTAAATTCAAATTCAACAAGCATGAGGTGGCTCACTAAAATTATCCAATCATACATTCACTACTCATCCATACTTACATACATACATACACACATATATCATAATCAATTTTAACAATTGATTTAGTCAAATGATATATAAACATTATCCTTTTCTAGATAAATCCAATTAATTAATTCTTCAAAATTAATTAGCACACAACGAGTTATTTTTTACAACCCTCGTACTAAACCCAATTTAACTAACTCATAAAATCATGCAATATCAAATATCCATTTAATCACATAATTAAATACCAAACGTGTAAACAAGTACCAATCGCTCACCTCCGACCTGTTCACGACTAAGCCGGGTTTTCGGATGTTACACTTCGCCATCGGTTGTATTGGGTGCCACTTTGGACAATTTTTAAGGATGTCCAGAGTTTTTTCATGACTAAAAGAAGTCTCGTTGTTATCCACTTGGTATCGGTAGTGCGCCGTTTATATAATATCGTTTTCACTTTTTCCATTTGCTCTAGTATTTATCAAGTTGTCGTATATGCCGGCAAACATCGATATCTTCTTGTTCAAGTCTTTAAATTTGGAGGAATGTTTCTTTACTCTCCACGACCTATTTTGCCGGTAAAACATGTTTTCATTCAACCACAAAAATTCCCTACATTTGTATACATTAATATATAATTATTATTATTATTATTATTATTATACTAATACCAATACTAATACTTACTGATACTAATAATAATAATTATTATTATAAACGTAAAATAATAATAATAATAATAATAATAATAATAATAACAACAATAACACTAACGTAAAATAATAATAATAAATAAGAATAAACTTTTATATCACTTGTTTGCATGTTTCCGACAACGCGGTCATCTGAAATATCAACCCATGTTGATACTATCGCCACTTTCTCGTCTTTAATCTACACTATTGCTTTTTTTAATTTTTTCCCGGTCGTGTCGGTTGTGATTGTTTTGACAGATTCGATTGCGGTGTTTCCGGTTGTTCGGTTTTGGGAACATACTCGTCTTCTTGCGATTGTGGTATCTCTAGTTGGGTCTGGATTTAGAACTAGCCTAGCGCAACTTGAGTGTTAAAAGACGGGGGAGGAAGCTAGAAATTACCAGGAAGAAAACCTTGTTGGATCAACCCTTGATAAGTAAATTGGTTGCGGAATATAACATTGTTGCGTAGATTGTTGGAAGCCCGTGGATGTGTTTTGCTGCGGAATATAACCTTGTTGCGTAAATTATTGGAAGTTAGGAGACGGATTATTCGAAGATTGCGGGGTTAAACCCGAATTCCTCGTCGGTTTGCGACGGGATGTAGATATGAGTAATTAATCCTTGATGAAGTAAAATAAAATAAAATTTGATGGAAAATATTATAGAATAGTTTAGATATGTTGAGAGTTTTTGGTATGAAAAAGTTGATAAAAATGTTGAATATATATTGTGTGTGTAATAAAAAAATTAAAATTTGATATGTATTAAAATAGCCGTTGGTTTTAATTAGATATAAATAAAATTATTTTTTTATTGTCTAGCTGTTAAAGAACGGCTTTATTTTTTAAAAATTAGGGAGTTATTTCGGAACCTGATCAACCCGAAGGCTTCGGATGTGGTCGTATACATGGCCTAAGATGAAGGAACATCTTAACTACATCTTGGTACCACTAGACCAAAGAACCTTAATAAATATAAATATATTGAATATATTTGATTTGCTAGGTATTTATAAACAAGATTCGTAATATTCATAACTGTTGCTTTTTAGGTATTAGCAATTTAGTATGCTTAAACTTCAATACAATCTTATATCTTAATTCAACCCGATCCATTCACTTTTACAAGCTTCGTCAATTCCAATCCATCTATGATTTAATCATAATTGAATTTCAAGCACTGCATCGTATGGCATATGCACACACTAACACGCACTGTAACACATACATACATGTTGAACTTTAAACAACCCAAACATCTCTTACTTGTACGTGAGTATGGGCTCTTTGTTTTTCCTTTTGGGATGTCTCTACAAAAGACTCGTTAATTGAGACGAGTGAATTGATTTGATTGGATGGTCTTACATTTGACCCTTCATTTTATTCATAACCCAGCTGTGAATTGCGACGACCATTAGTTACGACGAGTGAATTGTAACCGTGAAATCTAATAGATCAACGTCTAATTGATAGCTAGGATTTATTTTTTCATTATGACCTAAATATCTATTTTCACAATAATCCTCCCATATAAGGTTTAACATGTTATCATTCATAGAAAAAAAACACTAATCCCACTTAAGTAAATCCGATCTAACTTTTTTTTTGTCTCGAACATACATTTTAAACACATATATCTTTTAATATAAACAAAAAATTGTATGGATCAAATTTATTATACGATCTTAGCTCTTTATTTAACAAATCAATTTTATTTATACAATTTTGACCATTCATTCTGGTAAAAATTAAAATCCAATTTTGACTTTTCTTGTTTAAAATTGGATCCACTTGATGACTTTAATTTGAATGTTGAGTAAATTACACGTTTGGGTCCTTTGGTTTGCTACTAGTTACACTATCAATCCCTATACTTTGTTTATTACGTTGGTAGTCCTTAATGTTTGAACTTTGTAACATGCATGTCCCTGATGCAACTGAAAAGACCAAAACAAACTTACTTATTCACTTAAAAAGACCATTATGCCCTTATTTCCCTTTTCTATTGTTTTCCTTACTACAAATTATTTAAAAGTATTAAATAATGTGCAAATTACACTATATGTAAATATTATATATATACCTACCCCCAAGGCCCTACCCCTCCCTTCTCTCTGACATCATCGCCTTCCCCTCCTATCACCGGTGCCTTCCCTTCCCACAATCGCCGCCATCCTCACCGGAGACCCCGCCACCGCCCACCATCTCCGGAGAAACCATCTTCCCTTTTCTCTCCACTCCACACCTGCGAACTCTCACTCTCTCATGCGCGTAACTTCGCCACCGTTGCATCATCACCACACTTTTATTGTCACCGCCGCCCCTCTTGCGTGCGATCATCATCGGAGAAGACCAAATACATTGTTCTTGACTTCTGGTTTCGATTTTGTTTGTATCGAACTGCCGGAAAAGACAAATAAATTAGGGTTTCAAGTTTTGATTTCGTTTGTTTAGATCTTGGGTTTTTTTATGTTGGTTATTTGATACGCTGGAGAAGACCGTTTCTTCTGATTTGTATCATTTATTACGTTCCGGTGGTAATGGGGGTGACGGAAATGAGAAAACTCTGCCCTTACCTTCTATTTTGGGTGTATGATTCTGATTTCTGATTTATCTTTGGTTTGATTTTGGGTGTTCAGTTTCTGGTTTTTAGTTGGTGGTTGGGTGGTCTTTGTAATTGGTAGGGGGTGGCGTGTGGTAGTTCTTGGTTTTCTTGATAAATACGATGGTAAGTGGTGGTAAGAGGTAGATGGTAGTACACGATGGCTAGGGTTGGTGGTGAGTGGTGGTAGGAGGTGGGTGATGATAGACAATGGTCAAAGGTGGGTGGGTAGTACATTGTGGTAGGGGATGGGTGGGTGGTCAGACGACAGTGGTTCAGTATTGGGTGGTGGTGTTAGTTTAAGGTATTTTATTTATTAATTAATAATTAATTTTTACAATGAATAATAGTTATAAAAAATAACAAATTAACAATAAAGGATATTATTGTCAATTTAAGTGCCTAAGGAGTACACATGGACTCTTAGTGTTACAAAATCCAAATTGTAGGGACTACTAGTATAATAAATAAAGTTTAAAGATTGTCAGTATAATTAGTAACAAACCACATGGACTAAACATGTAATTTACTCTTGAATGTTTACTTTTTAAAGAATTTCATATATGTTTTTCTTAAACCTTAGAAATATTTCATCATAATTTGCAAATATCATCTTACCTTTATAACATTTCAAAATATAATATCTAACCAAATTTTTAGTTTTATTATTTTAAAATATTTTCTAAACATTTTTAATTGTAATCAATAAAAACTTGACCTTTTTGCCTCTTATTGTAACAATAAAGATCATTGGCTTGTACGATAAATACAATCACGTTTTTTCGTATCATGATACAACGTTTCTGCCTTCACGTCTGTCATCCCCTCACATTGCTGTTGACGTCATCTTTTGTTATTTTGTTACATTCTCGTTTTTTTCATGTTTTATAATGATCTAATATTCTTTATTTTTATACAACATTTATTATTTTTTAACACAATACTGTGTATCACACTACATTTAATCTAGTCATCTTATACTTTACTAATATTGTAAGTAAGTTATTTTTATGCCAACATAATAATAATAATGTACTATGCACACAATATGGCCCCTACGATGCTTTTGTATTATTTATATATACGTAGCTACATATATAAACAAATATATTTATTATAATCTCTTTTGTATACATCATATTCTAAGCATGCACAAATATAATATAAGAAGATTATAAAACAGGATCGACAACGACCAAATTGTTAGTCTTTTAAAGACGTAAATCTTTGCATAATATTTTATCTCTAATTTTTAGACTAGGAATTTGATTAGTTTGGGTTCAACGTTAGTCAAACTTGACGACTACGGTTAAATAATTAATTTCTCATTCATATAATAACACTCGATGGAGAAAAAGTGTATGGCAAACCAAGTCAATCTCTAACATTTATGACTTTAGAAATCATAGAAATAATAATAATTTGGATAATTTATATGAAAATACAATAAAATTTGGCTTATTATCATTTCACTTTTCTTCTTAAATTAAAATAATAGAATTAATTTTCATAATCGTAAACAATTTTTTGTGTCTTATTTTTAGTTATCATTCTATACAATGAATTTTAGCAGAGTTCTTATTGTATACAACTCGCATACAATAGAAGAATTATGAAAGTTGATTGTATTGTTATTTAAAATATAAAAAAAGTTTGTTGTATACAATAGTAACTAAGACAAAATTCACTGTATTTTTATGCAAACTACCCTTATCATTTTTATGATGCTTTTTATTTCTATTAAAAGCTTATGATCTTTTATGTTAGAGTATGCGGAGTGGCGGTGGACTGGAAGTGGATGGGACTCACCACTTCCGGGTGAATGAGGATATCACATGTATGAAAGGGTGGAAGTGGGAAGTGATGAAAAGCATGTGGGGTTGGGGCGGGAATTAGTGTGACCCTCATTGCATATTCTCTTTTTTTGTTGATTTTAGTTATAGAATTGGGTATTAAGTGGGTCATGTAGTTTGGTGTGTTGAGAAGTGAACACCACATGGGTCTAAGTGGTGGTAGAAAAAACTGGCGTAGCACTGTGCTAGTGAATGAGGGTTTCTAACACTATTAATTTCATTTACTTTTTCTTAAAGCGTTATAATAAAAATAATTTTCTCTGCATAAATTCTAGCAAGTAAAGGAAAGGGAAAACTCTTTTTGCCATAAAGATTCACAACCCTCTTTGTAGCCTATAGACTTCCCCATAAAAGCACTCTCCCACCGGACTTCATCGTTGATTGCTTCTATTGAAGGTTGTCATTGCTAGTTTCTTTGGTTTTGTAATTTTTTTTTTTTGCATAGTTAGTGTTCGACGACTTTGAGTGCATCACCCAGGCTTCATTATCATTCTCTGGTCAAAGAGTTATGGTAGTGTTGGGTAGGGGTGAGCCATGAGCTCTCTCTCTCTCTCTCTCTCTCTCTCACACACACACACACACACACAGTGTGACACCACCTCCTTTTCGACGTATCCAACGTGATACTTTCACCCTTAGTGTTATTTAACTGATAGTTGAAATCACAGCAATTTGTTAGTAACGTGTCTTGTATATAATTTGAATATTAGCGGGTCAAGCATATTCCAATATCACTAAACATGTTCTAAAAGTTACTGGGCATTGATGAAAGAAACGAAAACCATTATAAACCCATCATAAAGGGTGATAATACAAAGACGTGTTTGATTTATTATCTGGATAAGCATATGCCACACGTGTATCATTTACAAGATAATGTGTTGGGTGGATATGAATACAATATGCACATAAAAATTCCTGAATGCGGTCGTTACATATCAGATTTGCTTTTTTAAGTTCCGGTATAGATTTGTTGGGCTTGTTTTTTCGTTTTAGTTTTTTCGACAATTTAATATTAAAAGAATACAAGTGATCAAGACACAATTCCTTAAAAAAGTAACAATAAAATCGGATTGAATTTTTGTAAACTCCCGACCATTCACAATTTAAACGTAATCAGAAAACTTGTAATTAAATTGAGATCAAGGAGAATTCAAAAAAGCAGAGAGTATTTGTGTGAAGAAAAATGGAAAAAGATAGCATGGTATTCATAGATAAAACATGTAATTTTTTAATGATTCGGACCAGTCTTGAACCGACTAAAAGCAGATATGTCTTTAGGATCAACTAAAGTGGACCGGTTTGGACAGATTAAAAAATTGGACTAGACCGACTTGGACCGACCGAAGAACGGGGTTTGAACCTGAGGCGTCTCAACTCTCAGATGGCGGACCAACCTGTCCGCGACTCAAGACCAGTCCTGAATCATTTGAACCTACCCTAGTTAAGATTGCACGAGGAGCGGCCTGGGCCAACCCGATCAGTCTGGTCGTACCGTTTTATGCAACTCTAGTACTCTACAGTCTACAACCAACAACCATCCATCCAGATATTATCTAAAAGAATAAAACCAAAGTCCAAAACAAGATAGGAGGCCCAAATGCAAAACCTTATTGGGCTCAGCTGAAGTTGCATACTAGCATAGAACAACATGAGCCTTTTTCAACTTGGGCATGTAACACTTCTGTAAATCAAGGTTATAAATTGGCCTAGGGTTTCAATTTCGTCTGCCGTCTACCCAACATCACGCCTGGAAGTGTTAAAGGCAGCCCCGCCGTCGTCATTATCGGAGCAAAACCGTAATCTCCACCGGGTATATTTACGTCCTTTTATCTCCGCTCATTACATCTGTAATCATATATATTATGCATGTTTGTGGGTAATTTACACTTTAATCATCCACTATCAGGTATGCGAAACATTTGAAGTATAATTTCGTTATATTTGTTGGAAATCGTGTTAATATGGTGATATTTAGCCAGATTCTGTGATTTTCGTATAGTTTAGGCTCTCTACTGCTTGAATTGCAGTTTTATGTTAGCTAATTTTTGCTGTTTTTTTTGTTTACATTTCTTTATATTGTTAGGTGATACAATTAGAAGATTTGTTTTCTAGAACGAATGTAGAAATCGGTAGATTTGATCTGAATACGATTTTTATTTGTGATGATGTTTATTATTGGTGTAGGTCAGTTTATTCAGTATTTATGATTCCCTGTTGGCACTTGTATGTTGCTTAGATTGAATGTTTAATGTTTAATAAGAATTAGGTTTTAGGCTGGTCACTGGTATTATTATTGATTAAAGTTGTGTTTAACAGAATCAAGAAGATGGCTTATGCAGCGATGAAACCAACAAAGCCAGGGCTAGAAGAGCCCCAAGAACAGATTCACAAGATCAGGATCACCCTTTCATCCAAGAATGTTAAGAATCTTGAGAAAGGTCTGTGTTTCATTAACTTAATTTTAGTCATCTTTATTGTACTTACACCAAGTACTCTTGAGCAGTTGAGCTGGTATACTTGTCTCTCCTCACATAGTTTCAGTGTTCATTTTTAGGGCATCAAAGCTTTAGTTTGACATTCCTAGCCTAATGCTTCAAAGTGATTGTTTCATCACATGATGTATCTGCTTCTGTATTAGTAATTTAGTATTGCTATAACAAAGGAAATGTGCGAAACTACAATGAATTGCTGATATTATTTCACTTCTTTTTTATTTTTGTATTTATGTTTGTTTTTGTTTACTTTACGACAGTGTGTGCTGATTTGGTTCGTGGTGCCAAGGACAAGAAGTTGAGAGTCAAGGGACCAGTTAGAATTCCAACTAAGGTTCTTCATATCACGACTAGGAAGTCACCATGTGGTGAAGGTAATTATTTTTCATTTTTTTGGTAATAAGACTTGAACGCTCAATATACAAATACGAAGGGGATTTTTTTTGACATGTTTAAAATCTGTGATATGCTACAAAATAATCTCACTATGTCTTATTCTAGAATTATAACTATTGTTGAATTTTTTTTGACAGGCAATATCTAGTGTTGAATTACTTGTTGGATTGTTGAAGCCTTTTGTGATTCTATTTTTTAGGGATATTACTTATACTTCTAATAGTTGATTGGAATTGACACTAATTGAACCTTTTGTTCGTTGAATGGAAGCTGAAACTCTGATAGACAACAAACAAAGAAAGGATAAGCTGACCATTAAAAACATTTCTAACCCAATCGTCCATGTCAAACCTTGATCGCATTGCCACACGCCCACACAAGGTTAAAACATAATATTGATTTTAAATAATTTGTTGAAAAGCGATAAAGCTAAGATTTTAGAACATGCAACACTTTAGACTTTCTATTAATTGATTTTCTTCCTACACCATCTGTATACTAGTGCTAGAGTACTTTTCAACATATCTTGTAATTGACGTGTTTTAATGTTTTTCCTGAAATCTGCCTTCTGTTGCATACATATCTTGTAATTGACGCATTTTAAAGTTTTTTCCTGAATTTCAGTTATTTTTCATGTTATCAAAAATTGTGTTTTCAGTGTCATACGACTTTGTTATGCTGTGGATACTAACATATATGTACTTGTTAACATATAATTGGTTGGGAGATATTATGTGGTGCATTTTCAACTCGTTTATTAAATTTAGACTACTAATGAAATATTATAGATTCTGTACTTGTTTTATTAAAACTTGTGAATGATAATTGTGTTGGGCCAAAACAAACCAAGGCATGTATGCTTGTTTATTGAATGATCAGGCATCGAAGTTTAATTTTCAATTTAATGTTCTATAGGAACAAACACATGGGACAGATTTGAGCTTCGTGTCCACAAGCGCGTTATCGATCTTTTCAGCTCACCAGATGTTGTGAAGCAAATCACCTCTATCACCATCGAACCCGGTGTTGAGGTTGAGGTCACCATTGCTGATTCTTAGATGTGCGAATGCTTGATTATGTTTCGTGAAGGGTAAGAAGGTCTTTTCATCATGTAATAGTTTTCATTTCATGTAGGATTTCAATACCTTTGCAGTTTTGGGAAGTACTTGATGACGAGATATTCAGAGAGATGTGTTTTATCTTAATTAATATCTTTTTGTATTTTCATGAACTTGATGCATTTTATTTTATGTTTACTTTTGCATTTTCATCAGCTGTGTATAGTTTCATTTACAAGGTTCCCTGTTGACCTGAACAAAATGGGATTTGAACTGATAAAATTTGTAAACCTAGCTTAAAGAGTGGTTTGTGATATATAATCTAGTCTCAACAGTTTAGTCGGAACAGATTAGGCAGAAAATAAGCATAAGAAAACATAAGACCAAAATGAACACCTGGTTGAACTTTAATTAATGAGCAGTATCTGTTTGAGACCAGTTTGTTTTTCGGCATGTCAGTTGCCCCAGCAGTTGAGGAAGGCGGCTATGACTTCTGATCATTGGTAATTGAAGCCACAACAGTTGTTTGTTTGGTATGATGGTGAATCAAGGTGATGGTTTGACAGATTGGTGGTAGGGACGAGGATAGTGTGACCTTCGAAGGTTCTTTCGCGGTCTATCTATCTAAATGTCTTTTTACATCAAAGTGTTGCACGTAATCATAATCTGTCAATGCTTCTTAAAACAACAATTATAATTTCATAATAATTGTATATGAGTTCTGGCCTTTTTTAATCTAGGGTTTGGTGTGTGTTTCATGTTTTAGGTTTGTCCGTGTGTTACAGGTTTTGGTGGTTAGAGGTTGGCTGGGGTTATGTATAATTCTGTTTCTAATTGATTAAACCACAATTTCAATTTTTGATATGCAAACAACGTTGTTAGACCTTCAAAACTGACTGCAATTTTATTGGATCTTCTCAGAACCTTGTCAAAATTTAAAATTGGTAATAAAGACACCAAGCATGAAATCTAGGTAGCCTCGGACTAAAAATTTTAATATTATATTTAGTTTTTATACGGTTAAAAATTAAAATCAATACCTACGATTTTTTTTTTAAAATTTCATAAAATAACAATCTACTT
Source organism: Drosophyllum lusitanicum (assembly GCA_032274825.1). NCBI lineage: Eukaryota > Viridiplantae > Streptophyta > Magnoliopsida > Caryophyllales > Drosophyllaceae > Drosophyllum > Drosophyllum lusitanicum. The sequence continues at coordinate 4,387 of JAUEJL010057042.1, read as the reverse complement.
TTAAACCAAGAACTAGAAAAGTATGTCCTTGTAAAATATTATATCATGTTCAAAATATTACTATTTAACACATAAGATATAAATCTTTAAAGAGATTTTTTAGACAAATGTAACATACAATTTTTATAAGGACAGATGTGCTTCAATTAAAAGCTACAAAGACTGGGATATAGGGGTTGATTATTGAAATTAATACATACATCTTTCCTTAAATAATTTTTACAATTAACAACTTTATTCAACATTTGCAATTTGGTCCGATCATCACTTTAATGTGACAAATTGGCCACTAATCTAGCCAGTTCTCTTACTGAGCTCCCGTTCTCACCAAATGCTTCCTTTGCTGCCTTCCCAAGCTCCTTTGCTCGTTCTCTCTCCACTCGTGTCTCTTCACTCACTGATTTACTCAACAACTCACCTAACTTGTCCGAGTCTGGAACAGTCTGTGCCCCCTCACACACCCTGATTCCCGCTTTCAGCTCATGTAACAGAGTCGCGTTGGAGTACTGGTCAGCGCTCATCGGCCATGTCAACATTACAACTTCCGCCGCCACCGCTTCCATGATCGAGTTCCACCCACAGTGAGTCAAGAACGCACCCACCGAGTCATGACTCAGTATTGAAACCTGCGGAACCCAACCTCTAACCACACGGCCCCTCCCAGCCACACGGTCTTCGAACCCAGCCGGTATCCTGCTGTAATCTTCGGCCACGTGTCCCACGGTTGGCTCCTTCACACACCATACAAACTTGACTCCGCTTTTCTCTAGCCCGAGTGCCACAGCCTCCATCTGACTATTGGTCAACACCCATTGACTTCCAAAACAAACGTACACCACTGTCTGATCAACACACGTGTCGAGCCATGATAGGACGTCATTTGAGCTGGGCCCGCCTCTTTCGATGAGTTTACCGGTAGGTGGGAGTAAAGGCCCAACGGCAAACACACGATCATGACCGAGTTCCTCTTTTAGGTGCTCGATGTAAACTTGTTCCAACTCAGTAAACGAGTTGATAATAATACCCCAACTCGCTATATTAGCCAAAAACCCGTCTTTGATAAATTCCGAAGCCGGGTCTCCTTCTACGTAGCTTCGATAAATAGGGGATAACTGCCACCAAGGGTACTCTTGCGAATTCGGGATTTTAGTGAACTTTAGGATCTCATTTTCGTTTTCTTGATCTTCCCTTTTGGGTTGGTATCGCCATAGTGAAAATATGACGCAAAGAGCTAACGCACCCGAGGGAGAATACGTGTACCTGCGGATTCCAAGCTGGCAGGCGAGATGGTGGGTCCACCCCAAGAAAAAGTCGGAGATGATGGCGACCGGCGGATTAGGGTGGTTGCGAAACCAATCTAGTAGAGGGTCGTAGAGCTCGGATAAGGCAACCATCATGGACTTGAAACCACCGGGTGGAAGGTCTTTGACGTTCTCGATGCCTGGAGGGATGGAGGGGTGTGGTGGTAGAGGGAGGGTAAGGGTGGTGATGGTGGTTGGATGGGCGGAGAGGAGCGGAGATAAAGCGGGGAGGTTTTTAGGAGTAACGAGTATAGTGATGACGAGGTTTCGAGTGGCTAACTGCTGGGTGAGATCAAGAAGCGATAGCATGTGGCCTTGAGCAGGGTAAGGGAACACAAGGACATGAGAACCCTCAGCAATCGGCATTGTTAATCGGAGCTATCTTTTACTTCTCTATGTCAAAAGCAAGCTGCAAGGTTTTTATAAAATATTTCAGTTCACCAGTATGTGATTGTTGCTATTGTATTGATGTTTTCAGGATTTAATTTAGAATCAATTATACAGACGATCCAACTCTTAGCTGATGCTTAGAATCAATTTGCAAAAATGAACACAATTATAGATGTAAAACATAATTTCCCAGTTTTCACATTGACCCTCAAAGTAAAAGTCAATAATTGAGAATCATAACCCTAAACCCTCCCACATAATTTCTCACCAGATGTTGATTCATATGATCGAAGATAACTCCTGATTCAATTAATAGCACAAATCAACAACGAAACATAAGTTCAATCAGATTTAGAAATGATTCCGATCGATTATTGAAATGCAACACGGGAACGAAGATCTAAAAGACGGTAAACAAAGAGCAGAATAGCTGTAACAGATGCATATTTCAGATGAAATCAGCGGTTTTTAAATCCCCAAAAACCATCATTTATCATTCATAAAAAAATTACACATAAAGACATTGATCTATTAAGAAACAATCAAAATTCATAACAAATCCACTGAAGGTGTGAAAACTTACCGGGTGAGATGGTGGGTATATGGTATGTCTGAACAGTGGAAGAAGAAGAGTGGGTGTCGGCGGCGGAGTGAGGACTGCGTGATCGTGTTTTTCTCAAAAGAAAGAAATCGTCAAAAAAATAAATAAAAAGTAGTTAAAATAGTTTTGTTTCCTGGAAATTTCCACATTTGCAGACTTTGTTTATTAGACAAGTATTGTAGGAATTTATTTATGGTTTAAATCGCCCCATCCACTTAAGACCAAAACAACAATCTTTTCATGAAATGTGGACCCCTCATATCTCATATGTACGTGTAATCTGTGTGCTCCGTTAAATCATAGTTTTCTTTAAGAGTAGGTTACAAAATCAAATTTGAAGGTGGTAGAGGCGGTGATGGTTGAAAGTGAAGGTATTGGTGGAGGCGATGGTGTTTGAAGGGGAAGCAGACGGTGGTGTGGTGTTTGCCCACATACATGTATTCATCCTATTCATGTATAATAATAATAATAATAATAATAATAATAAAAATTAAGATGACCGGGTAACCTTCAACAGAAGGTTATGCTACATTAATTGCAATAAAATAACAGTTTAATGTATTTATCTCAACAAAGTACAGTTCGTTACTTCATTGCACACATATTAATACTGGGATATTTCATTACATTTTGGTACACTTAACTCTTTAAAGAAATCTATGTCCTCGTATAATTATAATATCCTTCTATTTTATTTTTCTTTTCACAAAATAATAATAACATATAGAACTTATTAGATCTTTTTTTTTCTTTTTTTTATTGACTTTGATACCTGTATTAATCTAATGATTAGGAGGATAAGAAGAAAAGTTTTGTATGATGATATAGAACACAATCATGTGACTGAAATGCACAAATAAGACATGCGAGAGACTCATCTCATGTAGGCTGAATTTCTTAGGAGTAAAACGAAAAATCAACGAGTATAAACGTATGTTTATTTAGTTATGACACGTGTCACTTTTTTCAGGTACACTCGCTCAACATTTGTTGCGTTGTGCCTGCAGGTTCACTACTTTACATCTCTTGGATTGTTATTCGGTCAGGTTATTTGGATTTCAGGTTGATTGAATCAAGTTATAAGAGTTTTCAATTATTAAAATGTTATAAGAGTTTCCACTTATAAATATTAGGGAAAATTGCCGAGAAAGGTAACTTAAATATCGAAATTTGTCAATAACGGTAACATCCAGTTTTTTTGACCGAGAAAAGATCATTATCGCCTTATATCAATTTTCAAAGTAAAATATACTATTCATTTCATATTTTCAATTTTAACCCTTAATAAAATTTTATTTTCCACCTTTCTTCTATATATTTACATTTGATCTCATAATATTACTTATTATTATTTACAAATCATATGGTCTTTAGCCTAACGGTATCCAGATGTATTAAGGTGTCTCTCTCTCTTTAAGGTTAAGAGTTCAAGTCCTATTATACACACTGGTGTATATTAGACACCGTGTGTTAACCATTTAAAAACCTTATCATTACAAACTTATTTGCTCGGATAAAATTACTATTAATTTCAATTTTTATTTTTCACCCAACCCAAAGCTCATTTGAGCTAGCGGTATTACAACCTATTAAGGTGTCTTCCCTCACTTGGAGGTTAAGGATTCAAGTTTTGTTATAGACATAGATATGGATTAAAAGTTTGAGTTAGCAGGTCAAAAAAATATTATTATTTACAAACTTATTTACTCATATACTACTATTCATTTTTGTTATTCTTAAGTTTTGTTTTTTACCCCTTAACTTATACAAGTTACATTTAATCTCATAACTATGCTTTTTATTACTATTAGTAGTAATAGTAGTGCACCCCCATGGTTAAGTTTCTAAGGATGTGTTTGGCGTAACTAGCTGGGGTTGGGGATGAGACTAATTAATTGATAATCTCAAGCTCAATCCACAAGCTACTTGAAAAGACTTTTATATTTTAAGATTTTAACACCTAAACGAGGCTAGAGGGCTGAAGATTATAAAAACTAGAACCAAGCCCCTATAAGCCCATTGATGTGCGTGTAGCGTACCAGTTTTAAATTTATAAATCCGAGTTATTTAGCACGACTACAACACAAATAGGCAA
>JAUEJL010057031.1:0-19364 GCA_032274825.1 Drosophyllum lusitanicum | reverse complement strand
CTCTCTAACTAATTTCCCTCTTTAATTAATTTTTCTCTCTCTATTTAAAATATTTTCTAGATTTTGTTTATTTTTTTATTTTTATTATTTTTCAACTTAATTTTTTTTATAAATTTCTTCATATATTTAACTGTTCATTAATTAATTATAAATTTGAGTAAGATTTTTCTATCTTTTATTACTGAAAATTACAATTAGTATTTGTATTCGGCCATGAACAAAAATAATTTATTTACACTTTTGTTCAATAACAAACATGTTTACGAGCTTTTCATCATTACTTTGTTCGATAATGAACACATCCAAAAGTTTACAATTTTTAAGATGAATTTTACAATATTCAACACTGAACATAGCTATAAATATCACCGTATATGTGCGTCATTCACAATTCAGTAATGAACAACATATATGTTAAAATAACCAACATTATCTAACCTCCCTCACAAGGTTTGTAGCCTCATACATATTCACTCGTGAACAAAAACTATATACCCAAAATAATGACGCAGGTACTAAGCTAAATAAAAAAAATTAAGAAAAGTAAATCTAATACAAAACAACTAATTAACATACTCTTTAAGTATTAAAGGATGAGACCATGAATCAAACCATATCGAATCATTCATTTGGTGCCGGAACGTATCTTCACAACAATGAATAAAAAGAGAAATTATATTACAGATGAAGTTAGATTGAGAAAAGAAAAAAAAAGATTCAAAATAAAAACTAATATGCAATAAACTATTCTTTTGGCTCGTCCAACAGCCCCAATCGTTCAGATCGAGAAAAGAAAAAAGGGGAAACATGATTCTAAATAAAAAATCGGCAACAAACCAGTAATACGCAAGCATGTTAAGATCTTTTGGTGGGTTTCAGTCAGATCTTGGTTAGATGAAGTCAGATCTTAGTCGAATGAAGTCAGATCTCGACGATGGGTTGATAACGGTTCAGATCGGCGAAGAGGTTGGATGTGTTACAGACGACGGCGGTGGAGGTTGTCAACGGCAGCCGACGGCGGTGGGTCTCGATGTTGCTGTTACAAATGGGTATCTCGATGTTGCGGTGGGTTTCTTTTTCGATGTTGTTCTCGATGGCGGTGGGTTCTCAATGGTATCTCGATGTCATTTGTAGAAGGATGTTGGAGACTGTGGCCTGAAACGAGGTCGGAGACGGCGGCCGGTGATGCAGGGTTTGTAGTGTTAAACGAAAAATATATCAACTTTGCCGGTGAGCATGGCTGCCGGTGATGGAGGCGGCTCTAAATAGGTGAGTGAAGAGAGAGAGAGGGGGAGGGATGGAGAGAGAGAGAGAGATATGAGTTCTGGAAGTTTTGAAATAGGGAAGGAGATTGGGGATTAAAATACTAAATATCAAACGAGATATATGAGAGAGAAGTTAGGAGAGATATGTATTAATTTACTATCATACCCTTTTTTATTATTAAATAATAACATCTAATGTTTAATTATTTACGATCCTGCCACAGTTGCTTATAACCATTGATTAAAATATTTAAGGGTCAAGATCGCTTCTCGTACTTTTCACAAATAAACAACTTTTCACATGAACCTTTCTATATATATATATATATATATACCTTGTTTTTTTTAATATATATATTGATGAACCATCCACTAGCATGTATATGCCTAATATTTGACTTTTCTTTTATCTCTCCGTGTACAACTAGCTATATATGAAAGTTGATTGAGTACATAATTTTATACACATCAAAATTCACCCACATAGATTTTACCTAATTTAAAAATAGAACATTAATTACGTTGGTCAACAAACCAAACCATCTGAGACCATACATTCCTACAAAATAAAGTAAAACTTCAAAAATTGGAATAAAACTTCATAAAAACACTTTTAGTATTAAAATATATCTATCTAGACATGTCTTCATCCTAAGTCGTTAGCTTGTAGCATTTCTAGTTGTTGATTAGGTGGTGTCCTCATTCCCATTGCAAGTATGGATGAGGGTAGCGACAAGATATTAAGGCCACCCGTATAGGATGACCTGATTGCCTTCAGGTATCATCAGGTTTTATCGAATGCTTGTATCTGATATAGTATTATGAATTATTGAATATTATGGTGATCTTATGGTCAAGTGTTATGTATGACTAATGGTAAGTCTTCCATGTATTTTTTTGGTACATTATTTATTTGTTTTTACGAGGCCTTGACCAATTAACCCGTTGGATTGGTTTGGTTTACGTTTGAATTACGGCCAATTAATTTTTTTTCTAAAACCCAATTAAAACGAACCGAATAAATCCTCCGTTTACCGTCCAATTTAACACCCCTAAGGCCGCGCGTAGCGGTCTACCCGAATGAATTCGGGTTCTTTTGGGTTGATGCGGCTCCTTCGGGAGTACCGCTACGCCCCTTTCGGGTTCCCTGTTTCCTCCGCCACTCCAGGTTTGGCAACCCGACGAAATCGAAGATTCCTTTTTTTTGTTTTATAGAGATAGTAAGAAGAAAGATAATATTTGCGTTGATTTGAGATAGATGTTACTTGAGTTTTGGGATGATTTGGGTTGGGAAGAAAAAAGTAAAAAAAACTAATATGACGTTTACGTTTAGGTTGATTTGGGTCTAGTATTACTATACTCAGTGATGTAATTATCTTTGACCTAAACGGGAATTTAATTTGTTTTGTGGTAGATATGAAAATTGCTTTGTAGTTGTGTGGCTTAAGTAGGATGCGGCTGTAAACATGTCAAAAGGGGATAAACATCGACAGAGACGTGACATATAAACAACACGTAGCAAGTCCAAACAAACACAGAAGAAGATCGAGAAACGAGTCGCGACCTTGAATCGATTTGTGTCCCGTTAGTTTGAATCGAAGTCTGGCACTTTCCTTGGAACCAAATTGAGTAATCTTCTAACATTCGATTGAAAACTGTGGTTTTTTATAAAGAATTTCGTTGATTTAATAAGCAACATGCGTTCTCCTATTTGATTCGTCGATTATACGAAGAATTCGAACGGATTCGAGTTCAATATTACATACGTAGTTGTTTTTCTTATAATGTCGAGTTCGACGAAAAGGGGATTAGGAGCAATGAGCTCCTGGCTTCACAAGCAGGTCGTTGATCCCTTCGTAAAAATCCTTCGCAGGTAAACAACTAATTCTTCTTTTTCAGTTGTTCAATTTAGTTTAAGTATCTGTTTAGTTTCTCACTGGGCCTCGAAACGAAGAAATGTTATGCAGAGTTTTTGTCTGCTTGATTAATTGAGAGTATATAACTCCTGTTAACTCAGATTCAAGAATATTTAAGTTCTTTATTTGAATTTATCATGTTATCATTGTGTAATCTGTTCTTCTTAAGGATTAAATTATTTTGGATCCTAAAAGTATGCTTGTTTTAGGGCTGAATTTATGAGCTAAAAGTTTAATTCTGGTTTTATGCATCTTATGAGTGTGTTTTTGATATGTGGTCATTGTGAAATTGTGATTTTGATAGAGTTCTCTGTGTTTTGGCTGCTATGGATTTGTTTTGTTATTGATGATATAAACCTTTTCGGTTACAGGGGAGCAGAGCCTAAGCAACTTGCATTGTCGACTGCCCTTGGCATTTCGTTGGGAGTGTTCCCAATTGTTGGTATGCTCTGATTCAAAATTCTTATTTATGCATGAGAAAGAAAGCTACAAATTGAGTGATGTGGTCAGTTAGATCAACTCTATGAATCTTTTTACTTGTTATGACTAGAATGTTTATGTTACATCCACTATTAATCACAAAGTCAAGAAGACTCATGTGCCATCTAAATTACTGTGGTTGTTGCTATGTTTTGTTGTAATTATGGTTAAGTCTACCGTTGCTTGCTACTTGCTAGGTTCTTACCATGAGATTCATAGAGAATGGAGCTACATTGCTTGTCAAATAGTGGATACATCCATGTTTAAATTATTTTTATTTAAATAGGGGACAGTTGATGTAGTGATAATTTTTTTACAAACCCGAAAGATTAAGTATAGTTGTTTCAATAGTACTGTCATCTCTCTGTGTGTGTAATATTTTTGGTATTGCGGGTAACCTATAATAATAATTTCGGTATTCGGGTTAACTTTTTATTTCGTAAAAGGGGTGACGGTGTTTCTGTGCGGGCTGGCAATAGCAGTGCTTGGATCTTCTGTAAATGCTCCAACAGTTATGCTTGCTAATTTTGTTGCTACTCCATTAGAGCTGAGGTAATGTTTTTAATCTAAATCATTTTCTTGTATTTTGTTGCTACTTCGTTACAATGATATTATCTCTTTTGTTTAAAAAAGAAAAGATATAATAATTATTGATGTTCTCATTAATACTTTTGTTTTGCTGATTTAGTCTCATGGTGGTGTTCTTACGATTTGGAGAGTTTGTTACTGGTGGGGCTCATTTTCCTTTAACATCTGATGCTTTAAGGAAGGTATTGACTGGTGAAGCTTCAATGGAGATCTTTCGAAGCATTCTCCATGCGGTATGTGTGTTTCTTTTGAGTCTTAACCCCATCTTCTACACTTGTTTCACTCTCTCTCTTACTAGCACAAATTTTATAAACGGGATTTATGAATATTCGTAGCTTGTCAATCAATGTATGATATGTAGTTACTTTTTCCTTTTCTGGAGGTCATCTATTACATGGTTGGCTCAAAACTAGTTTGGCTTGGAACAGGTTTTTCTAGTACATGTTGAAAGTTGAAACCAACTGGGTTGACCTGTAATTGTGTGTTTCGTCCACTTTTTATAATTTTCTTAATATGTTAATCATGATTACAGATAAAATACCATATTATTACAACAATGATTTAAATTTGTATTAAAAACAATTTAGGAGGTTTAATGCATTACAAATGGACTTTGGGCTACTTTCAACCCATTCAATGTATTTACAAGTAGATGGATTGAACTTGCCACCTTTAATTGATTTGAACAACTTCTTGCAGTTGCTGGAGTGATTAGTTTTGGCACACTTAATCTTGGGGGCAGACTTTGGGCTAATTCCAACCCATTCAACTCATGTCCGTTAAACCTATGTTGATTTAACCCATTGACCCATTTAAGATAAAACGTAACCAAATCAACCTGCTTACAAGTAGATGGATCGAAATTGGCACCCTTTAATGATTTGATCAACTTTTTGCAGTTGTTGGGATGGTTGGTTTTGGCACCCTTAATCTTGGGGGCGCTCTACATAATACTTCTACCTGGTTTTGTCATCCTGGTGCATAAGTTCAGCACTGTTTCAAGCCCAAAGCTATCCACACCATCCAGCACAGAACTAAGGCTTAAGGTAAGAGATATATGATGTGCCTACGAAAGAAAAGCAGCATACGGCTAAAATCCATCCTTTGCTTCCATCATTCTTTGTATATCGAAACTTCTTTAAGCTGCTGCACAATCCAGTTCACATCAAAATTTGGTACCGGAAGTTTCTTTTTATTTACTATAAAGAAAATGAAGAAGAGAGACTATGTAACCTAAGCCTGGGAAGCACTTGACATTTGAACTATTAATTTGTTTTTTTATAGTCACAAGTAGGTAAGTATATAATAATAATAAAATGTTCAACTTGGTTAGTATGTAATAGTGCAATACTAATGAATTAGAAGTCGAATGTTTAATGATTTCAAGGGGGGTGGAATCATATTGTTGTTGGTTATTAAATAACTTGAATATGCTCTAACTTTTCTTCTTGTTTTGTATATGAGATCATTGGCATGAGTCATTTTCTTAGAATCTGATTCTTTACTTTTAAGATCAATGTCCCCAATCTCCATGTTTCCAAATTACTAGAATTTGGATTAATATCTATCCACCCATTGTCTATCTTTTTCAATACCGACCCCACCTTTGCTGCATTGTGTAATCCACTCCGTGGGGCCTCTCATTGACTAGCGACATGGTTAATGTGGACTGTCGAGGATATAAATCATGTAAACCGTAGACCAGACACACAAGGTTGAGATTGAACTCGAGACCTCCGCATTTAGCTGCATTACATCGTGGATGTACCTTAAGATCCATTTAACAATCTTCTATGTTTTCCTTTTTGGTATCATGCACATTCCTTGCTCAAAATCTTTATTTTTTAGTCTCACCAAGATCCTTTTTTCAGTTGGTATTTCTAATCTCTACCAGAGTACATACATGACAAGATATATGAAGGATGCATAGCTTCTTCAAATACACACAATGTTCCTATTTGCTTGTAACACACATCAATTATTATGAATAATAAAATACTCTGAGTACTTGGTTGGAAAATGAAATATACATGGCAAAGTCTTATGATTTGTAAGAAGAGAGTCATATGTTTGATAATCTTGATAGTTATGTGTAGAAACAAGCAAATGATGATGTTAAATTGTTAATGTATGAACAGGATTAAAGTCAAGAAAATTCTAGCTAGGTTTTCACCTTGCAATCATATCACACAAATAGAGATCAGGAGGTTGAGACTTAAAGAGTATTTGAGAAGGGAAGATTTGAAATCGTTATATCATATATGCCGATGTTACCTAGAATGACTCCTAACAAAGTTACATGTCCATCGACGAGTGTTTGTTTTAGCTCATTATGAGCTTTTAAGCCAGTTTTACTTTTTATAAACCTATTTTTTTTCAGTTTATTTTTCACAAGCTTGTTTTATTTTCTTATTATAAGTCATAATAATCTCTTCACCAAACCGGCCTCCTTTTGCATTGTCTTCACCGTGCCATCATCTGATCATCACCACCCTCCATTCCTACACTCTATTCACTCTTACACATCTCTAACATAAATTTAAGTTACAAAAGTCTAGTTTTGAATCCTTTTCAACTTTCTAATCTTTCTGAATAACATTTCTTTCAAAATTATCACAAGACATTTAGGGTGTGTTTGGTAGGGAGAAAAGGAAAGGGGAGAAATGGAAATGGGAGGTTTTCTCTTGTTTGGGAGAAATCATCTTCAAAATGGGCGGAGAAATGCCATTTCTCTTTCTCTACTCCCTTTATATCTTCATTTCTCTCCATTTTGTGGAGAAATGGTGAGAAATGGCAGTGATCTTCTTGCGATGGGCGATGTGTGTTGCGATGAACCCTAAACTGTCGTCTATTGCGATTGAACCCTAATTCGTCTCGTCTGTTGCGATAGAACCCTAGATCGTCGACGTCGGCGAGGTGGCTAACGTTGCAGCCGACGTCTGTTGCGATTGAAGGCTCGATCGTTTGTGGTTGCGATGTGTTTTCCGGCGATGATGAGTATTCCGGCGTCGGCGAGGAGGTGTCACCGCCGCTGCTGCCGTTCGGCGACCTGATCCACCATTTCTCTATATTATTTCTTTGATGATACCAAACAAGGGAATCAATTCCAATTCTCCATATATTTCTATTTCTCTCGATTTCCATTTCTCCCTCTCTACCAAACATACCCCTGGGTTTGATTAGGGCTCATGCCACCTACTTCCTTCCTCGTCCTCGACACCCTGTTCTTGAGTTTTAAATGAGGGGAAAGGAAACAAGAATCGATTAGTTTGATTGTGCAGGTCGGTGTTCTTCTATTGCTTCGTGCTCTTCTATGACTTAAGGGTTTTTATTGCTTCAGGTTTGTGTTCTTTGTGTTCATAGACTTTGTCTTCTGATTTCGACTCCATCCTCGATTTGGTTGCTTCTTCATGTTCTTCCATTGCACTGTTCCACCAAATTTCGATTTCGTTTTCTTACATCGAATCTGTCTTTTGCAGGTTTGTGTTCTTTGATTGCTTCAAGTGTTCATCATCGTCTTCAATCACAATATTTCATCTTTTGTATATTTGTTTTCTCAAGTTTGATACAATCTGATCTTTTGCAATTTACTAAAGTTTTGCTATTAGGTTCTTCATAGATGGTGGAATCACAAGACTGGCTGGATAACCAAACACAATCTATATGGAATTAGATTCATATCATAATTTCTTCAAGGATCTAATTCCTAAGGAATCAAATTCCATTCCAACTAACCAAACACCTTAAAATTACAACAAACTACCCATTTAGTTTTTCGTTTACCTATATTTCACATTTGTTTTTAAAACAACGTCGATAATTCTTTATTTTGAAACTTGTAATGCCAATGGTTTTTTGGTTACCAATATGTTTGTTTTCTCTGTTAACGACCACCACTCATATGACTTGCACATGATGGTAAAATGGTCATCCCTTGTTATGACTAACCGTCATTCCTCTCTCTCTAATTTCAGGGGTGTCAGTATGTTCGATTCGAACATAGAACATAGATACAGGCGTTTGGGTGGTTGATTGTACGACTCCGGATAGCTGTGATCGATTGTGCATATTGATACCCAACAAATCATATTAAACTTATGTTTGATGGCTTCTCATCAATTTCCTACCGATTGATAATGCTCCCCTCCACTATATATGTTTCCCAAGCACCAATACTGTCAGCCATCTTCCAACTAATCTCCCTATCTCAAATTTCCCTTCCATCATCAAATGGCTTAAGTTTGTAAAATTGCTCTACAAAGTGTAGTTAGAAGTGTAGTAACAAAGGAGTGAGCGTCATGTGTCCCTCCCTCGTTAAAGATATTTTGTTACTTTCTCCCCTGTTTCCTATCCTCACTTTACAAATAATATCTTTTTTTTATTAAAACTTAGAAGAGTAAAGAACAGCACAAACACAAGGCAGTTGCACAATCTATATTCATATTGAAAATTAAAGAGATGTTGCCAAATTTACAACCGCTTAAGACTAAGAACCAGACAACTTCAAAGCTGTTTTGAAGTTAAAAAAAAAGAAAAAAAAACAGAACATAAAAACAAGAAACACAACTCTGATCTCTCTTTTTGTCATGTGAGCGGTATAATTTTCTTGTATACTCACTCACTCACTCAACTGCATTATACCACTCTCTTCCTATATTTAGAAAGAAAAAGAAAAAAGACCTAATGAAGGAGGAGGTGAAAGAGGATGAGCACTTGTTATAATAGACTCTCTTCACTCCTTTCTTCCTCTCTTCTTCAGACCTTATTAAAAAACACCCAAGAAAAAAAAAATGAACCCGAAATTTGCAGCTAAATTCAATCACTTCCCTTTGGTAACTTTAGCTTTCTGTATGCTTTCACAATTCAAACAAACCCCATAAAACCGTAGCTTGTGTGAATGTGTTTATCGGCTTCTTTTTAACTTAGTGTTGAGCTTTAGGCCAATGTGTAGCTGGAAACTGAGAGATCTGCAAAAGGAGCACTATGGATGTACACAAACTCTATGCTTTTGTCAGCTGGTAGTGAGCTGACCCATGTTGGGAACCCGTAGGAACCACTGGCAGTCTTGGTGAGACCCCATAGTGGACCATAGAGCTTGGAAATATTTAGATTGAAGTTCTTGATGGTTTTTCCTGATTTGTTGGTAATTATTGCCGAATATCTGTAGTATGTTTTCCCATTGGATATCCATGAAGTAGTTGCCTTTTGATCGATATCAATTGCAGCTAAAAAAACAGACAAGATGATCATCGAGTCAAAATCAGTTGTCAAAGTAATCCAATTTTTAACACGAGATCATTGTATGAGAAGTACAGGTGGCAACATCAACCAATTTAACTAGTAATGTGTTGATTCACATTTATTATATCCCTATCTGGTCAAATCGGTAAACTTTAAATCTATATAGAACATGTCAAATGGGTCAAACAGTGACCCGTATTTAAAACATCTTTAATCACTTTATTAGAAAAAAAAATAAGATTAGTTTATTTCATAGTGTAATATTATTATAAAATTCAAGGAAAATGGACAAGAAGTATTTGTGGCCATGTGGGTCAACCTGATCCAACCTGTATAAAAATTTACTCGTTTTGACACAAACCAAATTTTACCCATTACGTAACCCAGCCAATGTTGGTGGCCATTTTTGGCACCTCTAATTGATGAAATGGATGGAATTCATACCTGCAGATGGAGACACTGTAGCTTTTGGTGTAGGCTTTGGTTGAACAGCAATAGGTTTATGAAGTGGAACTTCAACTGCAACGCAACAAGATAACAAATTTGCTATAAAACTTTAAAACAAAGGGGGAATAAATGACATTTCAAAGCAGGAACAAAAACGTGATGAAATTCACCTGGAAGGAGCTGATTATTTGCAGAATGACCACCATTTAGCCTAGCCAAGACTCCAAGAAGGGGTGCGTTGTTATATGTAGCAGGCTCAGTCTGCTCATAATTGTCCCTCTGGTCAGCAAAGTTGTCATAAGCATCAGGGCCACCAACAATGGCACCAGTCAAGAGATTTGGGTCGCTTGCTTTTCGGCTAAACCATGTAGCATAACCACCTCTGCAGCTAACGAACGATGGGTTAACCTTAATCGACACAATCGAGGAACCACGGTGGTGAACTTGTTGTGGGAAATGGTTTCCATATCCAACCATGTAGCTTGTTGCTCTTGGATTGTTTCCGAGAATATAATCCACCTTTCATAAAGAAAAACGTCACAACATTTTTCATCTATAATCATTCTATAATTCTAAAAAGATCAGTTAAATTTGAATTTGAATTTGATCTTTTAGATGTTTCACCTGTGACTTGGCAAATGCAAGAAGTTCTGAGGGAGCAACACTGCCAGAAGCACATTGCAACTCTTTCCGGGCAGAAGTCAAGTGGTCAGAGTAGACAGTGAGGAGGAAAGAGGCACTTGTGACAAACTGTAAGTTATTCCACCGTTGCCGGTAAATTAGACCTCCGGGAGTCCTTTGAACGTTTTGATTAGCCTTGCCCATGCATGAACACATGAACGTCTCTGCCTTTTCTTGGTATTTTCCAAACACCGACGAGTGGCTACCGCCTTTCCCTCCCATTAAGAACTGCATAAAGTAGATTTTTATGGTTAAACTAATGTTCAATTTACATAGGTTTATTGATCATTGTTAGGTGTGTCAACTTAATACTTTAGTAAAAAACAAATCATGTCTAACCATGAAATAACCACCCACAAATAGTTAATATATCACTGAAAAATTAATCAAAAAGAGATCATTCAAAATTCGTCAGAATATTGAATATTTTTAATCAAAATTCGTATAGTAAAAAATGAATACATACTTTTTTTTTGGAAAAGCAACGGATTTCTATTTACATTACATTAAAAGATGATCCAAGTCTTACATACTTAAGTAGCAATTAAGAAATGTAAATGAGCCGAGTCGAGTTCGAGCCTACTAGTCTGCTAATTATCATGCCATGCTCATTAAGGATTTTTTTAAAGTTGAAGCTTGAACTCGGCTCGTTTAGTGCTCGTGATGCCAAGCTCAAGCTAGACTCGTTTGAATTATATGAAGCTCGGGCTCACCTAGTTTAGAGCTCATGATGTTAAGCTTAAGCCCGACTCGTTTAAATTATTTGAAGCTCGGACTTGGCTTGAATTGAGAATTATTTAGAAATTTTCATTAAAAGGATATATATATAAATATAAATATTGAAACATAAAATATAAATTATCTTATATAAAGCTCATTTTAGGCTCATGAGCGTAATGAGTCCACTCATTGAGGTTTGAGCTCAAGCTCGTTTACTAAATGAGTTTTGGAAGTTCGAGCTTGAAATCATTAAGACTCGACTTGTTTGAAGTTTTAACGATTGAAGCTTGAGTAATTCGCGAGTAGCTCAACTAGTTGCATCCTCAAGTGACATATGAAGTTATTTTGGAAAACTTGATCAAAGTGGAATTGTTATGTTTTTTTATTATACATTATTTGTAAAATTAAAGCGTGTTACCATAGAGACGAGGGTCTGAACACCGGCATACTTAACGTCCCAACCAAACTCAGTCATGGCCCAGCCGGTGCCACCAAGGGCATCACCATTTTCTCCTAAGTAATTCAGGTAGTACTGCTGGTTTGTTGCCTTGTATAACCAAGCAGCTGCCCAAAGCAATTCATCCTGTTTATATCCAAAGATTTAACAGAAACAAGTTAAAAAAAATTAAAAATACCCAAATGGAGAATATGTAAAGTAAATAACGGTAAGTTAATAGTTTCAATCACGTACGGCGTATCCACTGACAGATCTGTAGTACTTCTGGGCCACAGAGATGCTACTGTCGTATTTGCCCCTGTATTTGTCGGCAAAATCGAAGAGCTGGAGAGAGGACATGAGTAAATAAGAAACAGAGGCAGGGGTAATATAGGAAACATAGAAATAGTGGGGATGGAGTGTGCAATAGTTGTGAGTACAGTACAACACACCGACAGTGAATGTGGCACGTGGCAAGTGTTAGTTTATGTAATTATTAAATATTAAGTTTCTGGAAAATTTGTACTGTGAGCCCACAACATCCGTGATAGACGGCCTGCTTTATTTTATTATTTTCAGCTCCAAATTCGTGTTTTCTTTTTCTCTTTTCTTAAATTGTTGGGTGCTAATTTTCTTGAAGATTTGTCTATATATTTATTTTTATTAAATACGAAACAAATAGTTTATATTTAGTAAAATTATCGAGATTAATAACGAGACAAAATCAACACATTTAGTTAATTAATCCAATAAGAACTTACAAATCCAAACACTTAATTAATCTTCCAAGTCAATTAAAGTAGTCGACAAATTGTAGTGTCATTTTGACTTATCTTTTTATAATTTTAAAATTCATACACCTTTATGAATGTAATAAAGTTTTATAATATTTCTTAGTAAAGACAAACAACAGGAAAAGATACATCATCAGATTATCACTTTTAAGTATTGTTTACTACTAAGTATCACAAAGAAATACCAATACTGATACTATACTAATACTAATATTTAATAAAGTAATAGAATAAGCATTAATAATTATATCTTCGTGACATATAACGTCAAGAATTAAAATCAAATAATGACAACTAATAAAGAACAGAAAAAGTTTATGTTACTTTATAAGCCTGTCACAAAATATCACTTTCTCCATCTCATTTATATCATTAATATCACTGTTTTAATTTGTACCTTAAATATAATTGTCTACTTTGATAACATATTTATCATTAATTAATTAATAATTTTCTTAATTTATCTTAATTTAATTATTGCAAATTAAGGGTGTACGATTCTAGCTGTAATAATCGATCATACATATTATATAGTACAATAATTATAAGCAAATTAGTTAGTATTTGATGCACCCCCCCAAGACCCAACCATGAGCTTATTAAAATACCTAAAAGGGAACAAATGAAATTACACTTTTTTTGTCACTATGTATTGGAAAAGAAAGGATGCAAGTATTTGGATTTTAGTGTATGCAAGAAAACTACAGAGTTGCACACTTGTACATAAACGGACACACCCCATGTGAATCACTAACCGATCTGTAATGTGAATACAAAGACCTGTACCCTTTGCAGAGAAACTTGTACGTTGAATATTTGAAAATATACAGTAGTAAAATTGTACCATTTACGTTCGCTTAATAAAATTTATGACAAACTGATTGAGAAAGTAATCGCGGATAAAAAGTATAAATTTCTGAATTTTACATTTCATAATATTTCGCTTTTGATATGATTGTTGTGGGGGTGTTATAACTTATTTAGGTAGGATATATGCAAGTCTGCTAATTTACATCGTCAACAACCAGGCTGACAATAAACTCATTAAACCTTAACTGTCTCCATTTATTTCAACCGCTTCACTAACGTACGCCCGCCCTCTCATTGCTAACCTACACTAACTTATGATTTTTGTTTACAACTCTACCATGTGCATGTGTTTTGTATTTCAACGTTAAACCAAAAAAGGTCTATATCTTGCTATTTTATTCTTTTATTCACTTGTATTAGTTAAAATAAACGGAGAAGGTAAGAAAAAAAGAAAGTAATGGCCATACTTTATCATATACTAAGTAAGAAAATAAAATAGAAATATTGAATATAAAGATAGATAATTTTTCTAAAAAAACCTGTTTGTTAGTACTAATTCCCCCCACCCCCACCACTTTTATAGTAAAAGAATATAATGTTGAAGGTAAAAATTGTTTTTTACTTAAACTTAAATGTTCAAGCATATCAAGGTAAAATGGTCGGAATGTGTTTCCTTAAAAACCAGTTTCGTAAAACGTAAAAAAAAAATTATTAAATCAAATTTATAATTTTTAAATGTTTAAGTTATTTTTTAAAATTATATATACTAAATTGTTTTGTAGTGAGAAAGGGCCCCCATCTGTATCATCCCTTTGTTTGTAGGCATGTTAGTTTTTTCTCCTAGCTATTAATTAAATACTTAATCTATCAATTTTTACCTTATGAAACTCACGGCTAATCATTAAAAAAAAGTGAAAAACCAAATGGCTCATCTCTCTACCCACACGCGCTTACTCCACATGCGGTAAACACCACATTCTCCTCTCCCTCCCACCACACCTTTATAGAGTGGTACTACACTCACTCAGGGGCAGACCCAAGGGTATTCGAACGGGGTCATAAGACACCATCCAAGTTTGTACGCGTAGTATAAATTTCGATATCGCGTAGTATAAATTTTGATTTTTTCGAGATGGTGCTACCATCCATTTTAAATTTTAGGTCCGGTGCTACCATCAATTTCAAATCTTGGGTCCGCCCCCAAACTCACCACCAAGTGATAACCTTATCAAACACCCGCCACTCCCCCACTCCTTTCACACAGCTAAAACTCACATTTTACATTAATTAAATTTGTTCTATTGATATTTATTTATGAAACTTAACTATTTTTTTCTTTTTAAATAAAAGTAACTTCATTACGTACCCAACAAATTTTGTTTTTTTAGAGTAAAACACGAACAATGGGAAAGCAAGAAAAGGACAACAGTGGCCAACTGATTACTGACCTGGTGGGCGTGTGTGAGGAGTTCTCGCGAGTAAGCGGGGTTGGACCGGTGGAACACGATGGAAGCGGCGGCCATGGCGGCGGCGGTTTCTCCGGCGAGGTCCGATCCGGGATTATTTTCGTCAATTCTGTAAGCACTTCGTGAAGTTGTCATATCCTCCGGCCGTTGCCAACAGTAGTGATCAGTGTTTCCATCACCAACCTAAATCAATCAAACATCAATTTCGTTATTGCAAAACCCTAAAAAATGATTAAAAAAACGTAACAATCAAACAATAATTTAATCCGATCGAAATTAGGTCATCAATTACTTCTCCGTATAGAACATGAGGTTGAGGGTGAGCTTTGATGAGGTAATCAGTTCCCCACTTAACAGCATCCATGGCGTGCCCTAGCTCACCACTCGACGCCATTTGCGAGCCGTATTCCAAAATGCTCCATGACATCATCGTGACTGTGAACGCCATTGGAAGCCCAAACTTCACATTGTCCCCTGCATCATAATATCCTCCAACCAGATCCACCTTCATAACAAAATTGAGCAAATTACACCCAAATTACATTACATAAAACGCTAATTTCATGTTTTATTGAAAAATTATGTGGAATTTAGCAATTTACCCCGCTGGCTTTGCCATCGAGGAGACCAGAGTTTCCTCTCCATTTAACTCTCTGATTACCGGGAAGGTAACCAGATCTCTGAGCTTCGAAGAAGAGAATGCTCTTGGAGAGTGCTTGGCCATAGTCATGTCCACCTGCTAAAGCTAAAGGCACAATCGCAATGAGCAAGAACAGAGTAGTAGCTCCCATTCTCCTGAATTCCGCCATTGAAATCGAATTTGAAGAGGAAATGAATTGGATCTGTTCAATTGACAATGTTGGGTTGGTTTATCAGTTGAGTTGTCTGATAAACCACTTCCAAAATTGGAAGACTGATTCAGAGAGATGGAGAGAGAAAGAAGGAGAAGGTGGTGATAAAAGAAGAGCAAAAGGGGTAGTATATATGGAGGTGTGGGGAAGAAAGAGTGTCTTGTATGAACACTTATGTAAATTTTGGAAAATAATTTTTATATATTATTTCTTTCTAATTTATCATGAAATGTGAAATTTACTAGTTTTTTTTTTAAACTCTTTCATTGATTTTAATATTTATGTTACTCGTAAGAAAAAAAAATAAAAAGATGTATCATTTCTTAAATAGCAGTACTATATTGATCAACAAAGAAAAATAATTTATACACACACAATTTTATTATAAACGTTATAATTATTTAAAAAAGATTTTTTATTTGTATTTTACCCGTATACTTAACAAATAATGATGAATTGAAAAGATTTGTCAGTTTAAATCAAAATTATTAAAAGATTGATGATTTTACATGGTGGAAGTAAGTTTAAATAGAGATTTTACTAAAGTTAAGTATTTTATAAAATTCCGTAATTACTTTTATAAATTGGTATTATTGATTGCACCTTACTTTATTCACATACGGATGTCATATTAAAGATCAATATACTCACACACTTATTGAGTATATCATCTACATGGGGTGTTATAATCTAAAGCTTTATAAATTCATAGAATCTACGGTTTAGAAAAATGTAAATTTTATTCCTCTTTTATTTTAAAGCAAATTACATTAAAATCCAATGAACTTTGTCTTAGTTATCATTATATACAATCAACTTTATTTTCTTAAAAATAATATAATCAACTTTCATAATTCTCACATTGTATGCAATTTGTTGTATACTATGAAAGTTATGACAAAGGTCATTATATATAATGGTAACTAAACAACAGACACATGAAAACGTTGTTGCATACAATGAGAGGATTATGAAAATTAATTGTATTATTTTTAAAATTTTAAAGTTTGTTGTACACAATGGTAACTAAGACACAATTAATTGTATTTTCATGCAATTTGCCCTTTATTTTATATAAAATTAAGTAAAAAGATTTTAGGAAGTGAATTTAAGAAATGGAAAATCCTATTTTTTCTATTATTTTCTTTTATTTTATCCTCTTACTAATTACACGATGATAGGTGTAATTCACTAATTTTATTTTCTTATCTCCTTCTTTAATTTTGATACTTGTGTTGATTTAGTAACAAAAAAGAATAAGTAAAGAAATTTTATACGAGAATATAGAAACTTTGTTAATAAATGCTATAAGATTTTATAGGTATCATTGGCAATTTATTAATTATTGGAACTTGTTAAAGTAAATGCCAACGGTTATAAGTGGGATTTTAGAAGGTTAAAATGTAAAATAATGAAACAATAAATGTTGGGCGTTTTGAAATATTATTGTTTATTTTGTGGTAATTTGAAGTTGAAGAGGTGGGAGAAAAAGAGCACAAGACAGGACAGAAGCATGTGGGTTTTGCTTGATTTCATTTCCTGCGAAGGATCGGTGTTGGGACAGATTTTATTAATATAATTTTCATTTTTCATTTTCTTTTTTTATTTATTAAATCATTGCAGTGAATTGCTGCAGAAAATCCGGGAGAATAGTTTATTGCTAAAAAGTAAATGTTTAAAAACGTTTTTTTGTGTTAGGGAGTAATTTGTCAAAAGCGAAGGTTACGTGTTAATTTATGATTAAAAAAATCTACCCAAATTTATCTATTATTTTTAACTAGCTTAACATCTTACGTATAAAAATGTTATTAAAAATATTAACATATATAGTAAAAAATTAGAAAATATATACATGGGTATACAATCTTTTAAAAATGTATATATAAGTAAATAAATTTAGTTTAAATTAAATACCTATATTGACCCCTCCAAAAATATTCTTTTTTTCTCTTTTATATAAGTGATTAAGTAATTTAACTCAATCTTAAAAAGTCTTCTAACAAAATCAGTTCTATCTTTTACATTTAAGTTAAGTTTTTCTAAAACTCTATATAACTATGGTCATCTTCATTTTCGTAATAGAAAACAAAAATAACAAAACAAGAAGGTAATGAAAATCAAAGAAAGAAAATAAAGAAAAATAATATGCTATGGAGGCATTTTTGAAAATTGCTTCTCAAAATATAATAGTGGTATAAATCGCAAAATCAAATTTAAAATTTTTAAAAATACATTAAAACTATTATATAAATAGTGCAACATAATAGCCAATGAATTCTAAATCTAACAATGTGCTCAACAAAATCCGATCTAAAATTAATGTGTGTATCTCTATATACAGCTTCTCCATGTTCGTGAATACTTGATTAGCATGTCAAATCCACAATTCAATTATCGCGAATACCGATGCTAGAACCCAGTCGACAAAAAGATTGTCCTCCACATCGGACATAAAAGATGAACTAGAAATAGACATTTTTTAGTAAGAAAGTGAAAATTGAGAATGAGGTTGGAAGGAAAAAATATGTTTTTAACGTATAGGAGATGACAGAGTATTTAGAGCATGCCCAGTGAGCCAGTGGAGGGATAAAGACCACGTTATCCTTCCAAACACCCCTATCACGAACATGTAATCTCATTAACACCATTACGGTTAGTAATGAGATTGCACCTTGTTATTTATTTTTCTTTTTTTCAACCAATAGAATTTAAGATAAATAATTGTGTATGTGTCTACTGATAATTGTGATGTTTGTTATGGCTGCAAGCTGTTACCGATGAGTTAGTGATATTGACGTGACGGTTAGTGATGACAGTGACCACTGTGGATGCTCTTAAAGGAGAGATTTGGGGAAAATTTATTTTTAAAATGAAACTAACCATTGGATTTTGAAAAAAAATGTGAAGCAACAACAATTAGCAACCAACCCACGCTTGATCCCATGCCGACATCTACACCTACACCTACACCAAGCATAGGTTGGCCTCCACCACGGTCTTACCACGAACACATTATGTATGCTTTAATATATTTGCATTTCTTCTAAAAGTTAAAAGTTTGTATTAATCAAAACCTAACAGCATTACACATGATCTTATATATTCTCATTTCTAAAACTAGTATAGGATTGTTAGGGATCGAGACACCTAAAACAAGCGTTAAAAGAAAATGCGGATAACAAACAAGGCAAGAACACAAGATATAACGTGGTTCGGTCGTTAGGGTCACGACCTACGTCCACGGACAGAAACAGAGACTTCTTTATTAACTCAAAGAATGTTGAACGTTGTGTACATACGACTGAACCTAGGCTAGATATTTATAACCAAACAATAATGCTAAACGTTGCCCTAATCTTAATTAGGAAACCAATAATTAACATAATTAAGACAAATAGCCGCCGCACACAGCACCAAAAAGCATTTGCCCGAACAACCCAGCTCCACGCTGTGGAGCAGATCTCCACGCCGAGAACCAGCAAAGGTCACACGCCGTGTGACTGTGTCCCACGCCGAGCACCCCTCGACTCTGCGCTCCAAGCACCAATGTTGCACGCCGTGCACCCTTGATTTCCAGGTTCTAATATCTTCCAAACCTTTCAAGTCATATCCCAACAAGAATGAATGGAACATACCTTGAAGCAATGAGAATCAATTGCTAGCATAAAT
>JAUEJL010057020.1:0-19364 GCA_032274825.1 Drosophyllum lusitanicum | reverse complement strand
ATAGGTTGTTTATAAATTATGTTTAATAACTTGTAATATATTTTGTTTAGATAAAAAATAATTATATATTTGTAACCGTCTCATTTTTATCTACGTTTTTAATATAACTTTGTTAGAATTCACTTTATATTATTTATATATGTTGTCCATTTAACGAGTATATATAGAGAAAAGTTCATTTGAGAAACATTCTTAATGCAAATACCGTGAGTACCATTTTTGTAATAATCATTCTTGCTAATGAATGACTTATTAATAGGGGTATTTTGATCTTTTGTATACTTTTTCAACCGTGATATGTCTGGGTGAGCCGTCATTAAAGAGTGAGACTTGATTTTTTCAAAATACTCCTCATTAATACGTCATTAATGTGCTGCCATTTTTATTTTAAGAACTTATAAAACCATTATGAACCATTAAATCCATCCATCAAGGGTTGAGATTAAAAGAAAAAAAAATATATATGTAATTGATAATTAGCGTGCATCTGTATATATAAAAAGGACATTTTTAAAGTAATACAAATCCATTACTCTGATATATCTCATTCACATGCCCTGCTATGATAAGGGTGGTTCTTCATAGTTTTGTACCATTTGTGTGTATATATATAACGAGAAACACATTAACATTGCACTAAAAACTTTTAGATGTGAAATATAACTTTATATATTTTAAAAGAGTGTATAAAAAGTATTAAATATAAAAGTTTTATTTACGTACCCGAGCAACGCACGTGTATAACACTAGTTTCCTATGGTTTGGGGAGTAATGAAAAAAAGGGTTACGGATAATAGTATAGAATATAGTGAAAAGGGCCAAAGAGGTTTGAAGGCTTGGGTATTGGAGATTGGAGACTTGAAAATGAAGAACTAGTGTATTTGGAGGAACGACGACGTAAAGGAAGTGTTATGATTTAGAGTGATTAAGAATAAGTATGGTAAGAGGAGTTTCAGGACGAAGCCTTCCATAGAAAACAGTTAGGAGTGCTCGAAAGTTTGGAGAAACATAGTCCACCTTAAGAAGCTTGAATGAGGATTGGAATAAAATTATCAAAGAGGGATTTGTTCTTTGGGTTTGGAATGGAAAGAACATTGATTTTGGTGAAGGGGATGGTATTGGTCTATGTGAGTAGTGTGAGTAAGCCATCTCACGACGTGTCTTCATTCCATTTCTAAGGTGAGTAGCAACGTGAACATATCACTGTGATTTTGGTAACGGTGGTTCAAAGCGTATATTCTTTTTTTATATAGGTGTAATGGAATATGGGTTCAGTGTGATTGTTGCGTGATGATCAGTGTGATAAGAGAAAAAACTGCCATGACACAATATAATGGGTTAAAGTAAGTGAAATAATACCAACCTCCAAAACAAATTATTGTCATTTAATCATACCTAGTTCTCATGATATTAGGATAATGGCTAGCAAGTATATAACATATTTTTAATGCTTTTAGAGGAATCTTATCACTCTAAAAAAAATGATGATGAACTTATAATCTTATAAAACTAAAATTAAAATGAAATTAAACATTAATATACAATCTAAATACTTAAATCTGATATATTGTTGTTGCATCTACACATACAATTTAGCAATGTTTCCAAAACTTGTAGTTGTAGACATCACAAACATATTCCATATGTTGCTAAAGAAAAGAGAAAAAAAAGTGAACCAAATTGAGAAGAGATTTATAAAATAGTAACCAAAACTGAAACCTTTGATAGTCAATGGACTAAAAGGGAAATTTGAAGCAGTTTAGGGACCATTTTGTAATAAATTCAAAAAAAACTATAAATTAAGTTGAAGTAAGGTTACCAACTTCCAAGTATCCAAACACCCTGACCTCATCATGAAATTAAAAGAGTAGCGGTTAAACAGCAGGGGCAAAATCGTCATAATTTGAATACTTTGAAAAGCCTTTTTGAAATCTGACAGCTCGCTTCCGTCCCCATTGTTTGGCCTCTGCTTCCCCTGATATAGTGAGTCCTTCAGTAATCTAGAGAGAGAAATCATCACTTTTAGAGAGAGAAAGAGAGAGAAAATCGTTTTTCTTTTCTCTTCTCTTAGTTTACAAATCATGGCTGGTAATTACTTTGGTGTTTTGGTATCAGATCCATGGTTACAGAATCAGTTTACTCAAGTCGAGCTTCGAACCTTAAAATCTCATGTAAGTAACTAAGATTCATATGTTAATCGGTATTGATGAGATATTGAGATCTTGTAACATTGCAAATCCTTGTGTAATTTCATTGAATCTAACTTTTTTGCTGGTTTTGAATATAATATTTTTCTGGTCTGATAATATGCTGTTCTTCTGGTTTTTATTATGATCAGTTTCTGACGATGAGGAGGGAAAGTGGAAGTCTCACGCTTGGTGATTTGCCGTCGAAAATGTCAAAACTGAAAAACGTCGGAGAAAATCTAACTGAAGAAGAACGAGCTGCGTTTCTTCTCGATTCTTATCAGAATTTGGGCGACGAAGTTGATTTTGAACTCTTTCTTCGGGTGAATAAATATTCAAACCTTACATACAAAATGTATTCGTTGATTTTGAATCTTATTATGTCTACTTACGTGATCCTCCTAGCATTAGTAAACCTCGAATCTGGGGCTGATTGGCAATCGAGATGGTTTAGTGCAGGTCTGAGTATGTGTGGGTGTGTATCCGTAGACATAATTGATAGATCTGCATAATTCATACTTCGTTTATTTTTTTTTTGAACCTGTATTAATATCTTTAATTTGAATCTATGGGGTATTAATATGTGTGTGAATTAAATGAACATAAAGTTGAAATACAGAGCTTTACACAGTTTCACTATCTCATCTAATAATTATTTATTTGAAGTAAAGCATTAAACAACTGTTGCTTCCTCACGTGAATTAATGAACTTTACAGTTAAATAAGTGGTTTCATTTTTGTTTTTTGTTTTTTTCCATTTATGCCCTAGATAATTCTCAGACAACTAAAGGGGGGCAACATTTATCCTATGTTACTGAGTTTCCTAATCTGCTCAGAGTTTGAATATGAGGAATTGTGATCAAACGAATTTGGATCTTTAGTTATTTTGACAGCTATATTACTGGGAATCTGGATTTTTTTTACCTTTTATACGGTAAGTAAATAATTTATATTATGGCAGGTTTACTTAAATCTCCAAGCCCATGCAACCTCAAGAATGGGAAAGGGTGCTAAAAACTCATCAGCATTCCTCAAATCTCCCACATCTACCCTTCTTCACACAATAAGTGAATCAGAGAAAGCTTCATATGTTGGACACATTAATAATTACCTTGGAGAAGATAGCTTTCTGAAGAAGTTCCTTCCTATCGACCCTTCGACTAATGATCTGTTTGAGATTGCGAAAGATGGAGTTCTTATCTGGTGATTTTCAACTGGTGATCTGTTCGAGGTTGTGATGCCTATGCTACTGATTTGTCTAACTAGAAATTTTTTCTGTAATTGATGCAGTAAGCTTATTAATGTGGCAGTCCCGGGGACAATTGATGAAAGAGCCATTAATACTAAGACAGTCCTTAATCCATGGGAGAGAAATGAGAATCACACCCTTTGCCTTAACTCTGCAAAGGCAATAGGATGCACTGTCGTTAACATAGGAACGCAGGACTTCATTGAAGGAAGGGTGAGTATGCTTATTCGGTATTTTGGTTCATGAGGATATACAAGTAATATCTTGTAAGAAAACCACTGATTTGCTGCATTGTTGCTGTGTGCATTCATAGTTCCATACAATCTTTAATGTTGCTTCTATGATGATTTCAATAAATCTCGAAACCACACTATTAGTTCAAGACATCAATTAAAAACATTGAAAGTTGTGGGACTACTGATATGTGTTATCATTCTCCATTTTCAAGTTGATTTTAATTTGATGCTCCATGCCATCTAATGTACAACCATTTTGAACGGTTCCTTATAATACTTTGTGATTATTTTATATTGCATGAAATTGTTTGCGTCTTGGCTGTACATATGTGATGAACTCCTTTGTACTCTTTCAACTTTTCTATAATCAAAAACATATTTTCATGCTATTTCATAATGTCTGACAGTCTGGTTTCTGTCTGACAAATCAGCCAACTTGGTTTGCTACGTGACTGTCATCTAGAACTTAATAGATTGGTTGCTACATAGTCCAATAACTAATTTTTGCATTCTCTATTTTGTGCATAGTATGCCATTGCATAGAGGTTGTTGCTCCTACAATCTTCTACAGTTAACTTGACCAAACTAGCCATCAAATTTCTTTTGGTATATTAAGAACTATATTTTCTTTTGTTTCAGAGGCATCTTGTGCTTGGAGTGATATCACAAATAATAAAGGTAAGTTCATTTCATGACTGAACTTAGACCATTCGAATCATACATTTAATCTTGGAGACACTGATTACAAGTCTACAACTGGACACACT
Organism: Drosophyllum lusitanicum; assembly: GCA_032274825.1. Lineage (NCBI taxonomy): Eukaryota > Viridiplantae > Streptophyta > Magnoliopsida > Caryophyllales > Drosophyllaceae > Drosophyllum > Drosophyllum lusitanicum. The sequence continues at coordinate 14,926 of JAUEJL010057020.1, read as the reverse complement.
ATAGAACTAACGATATGTAGAGGATTTTTTCAAATATTGCTAAATCACTTTCATGTATTTTCCTTCAGATACAATTACTGGCAGACCTCGATTTAAAGAAAACGCCTCAGTTGGTAGAATTGGTTGGTGATAATCAGGTATTCATTCATTTAAGGAAGCGTTGCTTTCATGTTGGAAAAGAGGTTAAAATTACACAATGGATGGAAACTGTGCCTAATATCTTCTTATTCCTTAATTTAAAACCATCAGGATGTTGAGGAGCTTATGAGTTTACCACCAGAGAAGATTTTGCTTCGGTGGATGAATTTTCATCTAAAGAAGACAGAATACAGGAAAACAGTGACAAATTTCTCATCTGATGTAAAGGTACACCATAATCTCCCAACTGGGGTTTAATGACTGTTGGTTCTTGATCACAAATCTGCATTATATGAATGAAAATATGGCTCGTAGTGAGTAAGATATTTTTATTTTGCAGGATGGAGAGGCTTATGCTTACCTCTTAAATGTTCTTGCTCCTGAGCATAGTAATCCGTCAACGTTGGTTGTTAGAGATCCATTAAAAAGAGCAACATTAGTTCTTGAACATGCTGATAGGATGGGTTGTAAGAGATACTTGACAGCAAAAGACATTGTGGAAGGTTCCCCCAACCTTAACCTTGCTTTTGTGGCTCATATTTTCCAGCACAGGTGAGTTATAATGTGTGGATTACATCAAAGTTACCACCTTTTGTTCCACAAGTTGAACCATGATTTGTGATTTAATATATTTGTGATAATTATAAATGCAGGAATGGACTATCAACCCCGGAGAAACCAGTATCCTTCCTTGAAATTTCACCAGATGAAGCCCAAATCACCAGAGAAGAAAGTGCTTTTCGTTTCTGGATAAATAGTCTTGGAGTTGCAACATATATAAACAATTTCTTTGAAGACGTCAGAAATGGGTTAGTATCGTCTTAATTTCAAAGATATAATCAGTTTGAAGCTACAACTATAATTGATTACCATGTCTAGAAACTTTTGATTTTGTCATGGAGAGGTAGACTTGATTTTTTAGCAATGGACAATTAAAAAAGGTTAGAATGAAGTTTACCCATAAGGTTCTCCAAAGTTAGGTGTTATACATAATGGAACTCCAGAATCATCATGCGTTATCTTTGCTATTAAGTAAATTGGCAAAAAAAAAAGTCATCAGTTAACCAACTTCTATGCTCCCCCAGGTGGGTACTATTGGAGGCACTTGACAAGGTATCACCAGGCATTGTTAATTGGAAGATTGCAAATAAGCCTCCAATTAAGATGCCTTTCAGAAAAGTAGAGAACTGTAATCAAGTTGTTAAAATTGGGAAACAGTTGAAGTTTTCTTTGGTCAATATTGCTGGAAATGATATTGTTCAGGGGAATAAAAAGTTAATACTGGGTAAGTTCTCTACTTTCCTTTCTGCCTTTAGCCAGAGCGGTACGAACTCTCTGGTGCAGTTCAATTTGTTGTATATCTCTCTCTGATGAAATTATGCAATGTACCTCCTTTCCAGCTTATTTATGGCAGTTGATGCGATTCAACATACTACAGCTTCTAAAGTACTTGAGATCTTATTCACTTGGGAAGGAATTCACTGATGCTGATATTTTAGATTGGGCCAACACCAAAGTCAGGAGTACGGGAAGCCAGAGTTGTATGAAGAGTTTCAAGGTATCACATCAATCTTGAGTTTTAATCTTTAAATAGTTCTCAGAATTTACTATTTTTGTTATTAGCAATTAGACAAAAGGTATAAGATATATGTGGATAAATGGTTCTGTTCTGCAGGACAAGAGTCTGTCAGATGGAATATTTTTTCTTGAACTTCTTAGTGCTGTGCAGCCTCGTGTTGTTAATTGGCGCCTCGTTACCAAAGGCCAGACTGGTATGCTTTTCATCAACTTTTGCGCAATCTAACTATATCTCTTGTTCTATTGAAATTACAATAAAATGAATTTGAAAAACTGATTGATAACTACATGACTGTTTTTGTTTTTTGCTTCCATAAATTTCATTCAATGCAGAGGAGGAGAAACAAATGAATGCAACATACATCATCAGCATTGCTAGGAAAATCGGGTGTTCAATATTTTTGCTACCTGAAGACATAATTGAGGTATAATATTTTTTTAGACCCTATTTAATCACAAAACTCAGGTTATATACTTAATATGAATCACTTACATGATGCAATACCTCAGGTAAACCAGAAGATGATCCTCACATTAACAGCGAGTATAATGTACTGGTTCTTCAAACAACCAATGGAAGATCAAAGACCATGTGGATCATCAGATAGTGAAAGTGGTAATCAACTGGAGACAAGCTCAACCTCCACAACATACGACACAGAGTCTGAATCATCAACAGACTGAAATTGTCAAACAGATAAGTTTGCGGTTTGGAGTTTTCTTGTAGAGAGTACTTAAAATTCTATTCATTTTGCTGCACAAAATTTTTGTATCAAGATCAGTCCAACTGACTTGGTTGAATCACTCCAAGTCCAAGTGCAGATTTGTTATAAGAAATTATTGGTGTATATAGTTATAGAACTGTATTTGTATTGATGGAAATGGCAACTTTTAGTTTCTTGTGCTTAATCTTTGCGGTAATTTGATCTTCTAGACAACCTCCCCAAAATAGTGATCAACTTATGAACCCTTATACATGGTTTTTTGTTGCAAAAAGATGCTAATTAATGATTTTGAACAGATTATGTAAATAAAAAAAAAAAAAGAAGATAATAATAATAATAAAAAATAAATTCACTTGAAATTTTTTGATTTGTGTTTCATTTTAGGCCATGTGTACGACCCGTCCTGAAGGCTTCGGCTTGGCCTTCGGGTTGATCGGGTGAGGGTTTCGAGTCCCCCAACCCGAGCGATTCCTTCCTCTCTCTTCTCTCAATATCTCTCTTCTCTCAATATCTCTCTTCTTCTCTACACTCTCTTCTCTCTCTAATATATAAATTATAAAATAAAAATAAAAAATGGGTTAAGCTATATCTCTCACAAAAAAAAAGTTTGAACTCGAAGGTCGGGTTTGGGAAGCCGGCCACTTACCCAAATGGGGGGTGGTAGTGGTGTTCCCGATGGACCCAAACACACCCGAAGGTGTTCGGCTTGCCCACTACGGGTAGCCTTAGAAAGGAGGAAAGGAAATGTAATATGATGCTGACGTAACATTCGGGTTAGGTAACGTGAATTGCATGCCATACAAATTGTCTTAGAGGAGAGCAAAGACTAATTCACTAATTGAGTGCTCCATACTATTTGTATATGAAAAATTAAAATATAAGATATTTCGGTATTTTATTCCCTATAATAAAACACTAATAAAAAGTAAAATCAAAGTTAAACATAGCCTACTAAGGGATGCTGAAGTGGTTAGGATATTGGGAATATTGTCGAGAAAGGTAACCTAAATATCGAAAATTGTCAATAAAGGTAATGTTTAATTTTTTTGACCGAGAAAGGATTATAAATTTCAATTTGTAACAAAAAAGGGTATAATGCGTGAAATCTATACATTTTTTTGTTACAAATTGAAATTTCTAATTCTTTTTTTATTTGGTCTAAGAGGTCATTATACCCTTTTTTGTTACAAATTGAAATTTATAATTATTTCTCGGCCAAAAAAATGAACGTTATCTTTATTGACAATTTTTGATATTTAGGTTACCTTTCTCGGGGTAGGATATTTGACTTTTTCTCGTTTGTCCTATAATTTAATTACATAAAAACTTTATTTCTATATAATAATTTATTAAACTTTATACTAACTGTACATATATTATTATTTCAACAATTATAACAAAGAATCCTTATTTAGATTTTACAGATATAAACTGAATTCAAATTTGATTTAAGACTCAGTTTGGTTCAATTAGAAATTGACGAGATATCGTTCTTAACTTAGAAAAAGGTAATAACAAAAAATCCGACTCAACAAACATCCTTAACTTTACTATACATTTTTCTAGCTCCGTCTCTAGTAATATAGCTTATAATTGAGATGTCTATTCCAAAGAGTTTTATATCGGTCCTATACATGCCCACCATAACTCATTCCCTAAACTTTATCTTACCAAACCACTATGTCAAATAAATTCTGTCATTACCCCACCAATGGCTATTGGTTATTCCTTAAAACCCTACATGTATCCCACTCAAATATTGATAACCCTTATGTATTCTCTTAAGAGTGATATCAACCTTCACATTCTATCACTTTCAAGTTAGTTTTTTTCTCTCACTACTCAATCACCAAATTTTGAAACCTACATAATACCTATTGCCTATTAACCAATAAAAATTAAAAACAGAAATGAAGAGAGAGACACCCATGGCCCCACCCCAACCTCCTTAATGGATCCCCTTGTGGGCGTGGAGCTCACCACCTCCTACCCATTACCACACCAAATGAGATTGGATGAAGATAGGACTACGGCGCGGTGGAGGATCACACGTGGTCACGCCCCACCCGGGTTTGTTAAGGATTATATATTGGAAGTAAAACCACTTAATTAATATAGATCATTTTATTAATTGAACTTTCTATATATGAATAATAATTAAAAAGGCTCCATACTTGCGTAACAACATAATTATATAGGATGTTTATTAAGAACTTAAGATGACACGAATCCTTAACAAAGCCTAGACCATAAGCCAACAATGATAAAGAAAAGATAAACTTATCATGTGGACCAAAGGAAAAAAAGAAAAGAAAAAAGGAAGCATGTGAAATTAGTGGAGTGTCTTTTTATTAGAAGTTCTTGATGTTTGTTAACCAACAGGCAAATATCTGGTCCACCATGTGTTTGGTTTCCAAAATACTAATCTCATACATAACAAAAATGTTACTATTAGGTCCATTCTTTGTATAAGTTTGATTATGAGTTAGAATTTTTTATACTTAAAAGATACTGACCATGTCTTAGTCATCATAGACTCTTAGTAAGCAACTAAGCACTAACAACTGTCTAAGCTAACCATGTGTCTACTTATCTTTATCTATTAGGATTTAGTATCCTACAAGTTACTCTTGCTGAGTAATGTCTCATATTAGATGAAAGGGACTTTGTAATGCGTTTAATAAGTGTCCTGAGCTATTCCACTTATAGTCAATTGGTTTTGAGTTGGAATTCCACAAACTTACAACTTTATGATAGCATCTCAATCAAGTCAAAGACTAATTGAGAGATAGATCGAGTTCTACGCTGATGGGGGTCGGGTTTTTAAGTATAAGTAGGTTTGAGTGACTTAACTATGTGAATCTTGACAAATGATTCACATAAGATTAGGGATGAGCATGCGGTTCGATAGACTGGGAAAACCGACAAACCGGACCAAACCGTACATGGACCGGGCTTGGTCGGTCCGATCTTCGGTCCTTTTATTTATAGATTTCGGGGTTCAGCCCGATTTTGTTGGTACGGTGTATAACATAACCAATAAACCGAAAAAACTGACAAACCGGGCCAAACCGAACCGGGCCTGAGTCCGGTCTTCGGTCCTTGTTTTTAATAGATTTCGATTTTCGGTCCGGTCCAGTCTTTTTCTAGTCCGGTCTAGTTTTTGAACCGATCACACCTTGCCATACGATAATGAGACAAATAATGATACAGAGAGAAGATTGATTTCAATATTAAAAAAGAAATTTCAAATATTCAGATAAAAAAGAAGCCAATTTAAAAAAGGAAATCAAGTTTGCCTCAATTAGCACATCATGAGGGATCTTTTCTTGATTCCTAGGATGTATATTCAAGTTCACACTGAAGATAGGCATTGAGATTGAAGATTAACCACTATAATATAATTTCACTTAGTGACAGTAATTGTTTTCCTATAATTATTTTTAGAAAATGAAATCATGTGTTCAAATGTATGTCTAATAAAGAGATAATGACATGTGACAAAAATAAAAGTAAAGATTATGAGAGTAAAATTATCTAAAATACGTGTCAAACATCAAATGGATTAGACACTTGTTCTTGATTTATTATTTCGATATATCATTACTCATTAATCTAAAAAAATGGTATAGGGGTTTTATCCCATAGCTCAGGTCTTGGGTTCGAGTCTGGGCAGTGAGAGTTTTTCTAAAAAAAATGGTGGAGGGTATTACTCCCTCATAAAGCGTAGCTTGGGGCTCGCATACTGCCCTATATGAATGTCACTGCGAACCCAGTCCACTAAATTCGCTGTTAAAAAAAATTAATCTTATAGCAGAATTTTAATAATACATATCTGTATTTGTTATGAGTACTGAAACAATGTCTTTTTCAAACACAAACTCCAACTCTAACACAGGATTTTTATTAGATGCCACATGTTTGATGCCAATAACTTCTCCTATGAGAAGTTGAGTAGAAGATAAATTGACTTTCCTATAAAAAATTGATTGGTCACTTGGAGAACACAATTTCACTAAAGTTGAATTTTATAATAACAGACAATTTTTATTAAACTTTTCAAAGATATAAAAAGTTTGAATGCCAAACACATTTTTACACGAAATCTTCATATTAGAGATGTGTTGGGTAATCTAAAACCCCCCTAACAATAGTTTTTTCATGTTGGTAATAATCTTGTAAAAGGTGTTCACTACCTACTTAGCGGTTATTTCAACTAGTAGAGAAAATTCTTAATAGAAGACGAAGGAGTGAAGTAGAGAGAGTTAGCTAACGCTGTCTTGAACCACTATGCATCCTTAAGTGGTTTAGTTAACACTCTCTTAAACTATTCATTTAAGCATTGTTGCTTATGTTATAACATCCGGAAACTAAGGAAATCGATTTGGGTCAAGATTCACCCCCTCAAGTTATATTTTCAGATAACATCATAACATTAAAGCAAGTTGCTCAAAATTAAAATTTTGTTACAAAGTCACATTTTTCAAAAAATTTGAGTTGATTTATGACTCTAAATAATAACTATTTTAAGGAGTGTTTTTATAGTGAGATCAGCATCGCTAGAAATGAGAAGTTTTGTTATTGAAAGTAAGATTTGAAACTTATGTTAATACAAAAGATATTGACTTGTGAGAAATCATTAGAAAGGTTGATCACACTCCTACCCTTTGGGATGAAAAGGAAAAAGCTCATAAAGAAGTTCCTAAGCCTGTTTGGAATGATGCAAACAAATAAATGGTGGCAAATCTTATTGTTGATAATGTTTTATCACTAAAAGAGTTGGAAAGAGTTTTTATGTGCAAATATGCTAATAAAATTTGGAAAACTCTTGTGATCACCAATCAAGGAAATCCTTAAGTTATGTACAACAAGATTGAATTTATTGTGCAACAATATGGGTAATTTAGTGTTCTTGAAGTAGAAGCAGTAGATGTGGGTTTTCTAGATTTAACAACATTATTACTAGCTTTAAGGCACTTGGAATCGAATATCCCAACATGAATTATATGAGAAAGTTCTTGAAGGCTTGTCATCCTAGATGGAGGGCATAGTCACCCCATAGAGGAATCCAAAGATTTGAGCTTGCTAACCATAGATGAGCTTGTTAGAAATCTCAAGTTTTTTATGAACTCGTCATGTAGAAAGATAATGAAATAGCCAACCGCAAGAATGGGAAAACCAACTCAATTGCTATCAAAGTCAAACGCTTAAGGAAGGCTTCCGGTGAAGAAGATGATAATAATCATGAAGAAAAAAGTGACGATGATGGAGACAATGCCATAAGGCATAAGGGTTGGAGAATTCAAGAAAATTCTTCAAAAGAAAAGGCATAAATGTAAGAATTCTGTTTGATATCAATAAGAAGTACAAAGCTCTGGTGGAATAAAAAATTTGAAAAGTAAACAAAGTGCGATGAATGTGATGAAACTAGCCATTTTATTTGAGATTTCCCTAAGATGTCATCCAAAAAGAAAAAACCAATTCAAGGCCTTGACAAGAGGTTCTTGGAGGATGGTGAAGAAAATGAAGTGGGAAACAAAGGTGTATATCTCATGGCCTTCGGCTATCTCGAGGTGTAACGTACTCTTCATATTATAATTAATCTAAATATCATGATTTGTTTTTAAAATGTATGATAAGTTGTGTGAAATTAGCTCTAAATTGTTTGACAAAAATACAATTTTGAAAATGGAAAGGAAGAACTTGAAAAAGAAATTGTTGAATTTAAAAACCTAAATGATTTACTTCCTCAAAATATGAACGATGAATAAAAATCAAATGAAAAGAATAAGATTGAATTTGAGTCTTTAAAAAATAAACCAAGTTTCAAAATGTCATGCAAACTTCTCATTAATATCAAGAAATAGTAAAATGTTAAATGCTATGTTAAAAGTTCAAAATCCTACTAATGATAAATTTGTTCTAGGGCTTTTTGATGGATAAAACCAAACTTGAACAAGTATGGGAGAAATGGTTAAATAAAAAAATACAAATATGGTAAAATATTGATTAGGTGCTTGTGAAGAAATGGCCTATATATTTGTAAACTACATGATAACCAAAATATACAAGTTTGTTTGTGTTTTATGGTAGACAATCATTCTTTATGGTAAGGCCGGTAATTTGTGGGTTGACACGAATCCCAACCTGAACCTTACACGAAAAAGTGACACGAACCCGAAACGGGTTCAAAGCGGGTTGACACGAAAATAAATTGGTTGGGTTAGGGTCAACCCGACAATCTGAAAGTGACACGTATGACCCGTTTAAGGTTAAAACCATTGGCGGACCTTATTAATCTCAAATTTCTCCGAGTAGTGTTAATTTTTTCTAATTTTTTGTTTTCTAATGGGAGTGCCACCTCTAACCCTACGGGAAAATTTTTTGTGCAACCCCTAATATTTTTTCCTGGGTCCGCCTCTGGTTAAAACTATAACATTATAAAAATTTCTTTAATACTTAAAATTTTAAATTTTGAAAAGAAGATTGTAAATTCAAATAAGGGTGTGACATCTTAGGACAATAAAACCCGACAAACAAAAGTACAAAACTTTTAAAAGGTACAAACTTAAAATAAGCAATAAAAGATTTATAGTTAAAATAATAGTACTTATTATTTTAACTATATGATTTTTGTACTTTTACATTTGATTATATGATAGGTGGTATTTTAGTATTTTGAATTCGATTTATGATGAATAATTTTAAATTATTCGGTTGTTCAATGACATTATTTATTTGTACTTAATAGAATAGTAGTACATCATAGTTATTATTATTATTATATTTATTTATTGGGCAAAATGCATGAAAATATAATTAACTTTGTCTTAATTATCATTGTATATAATCAACTTTAAATTCTTAAAAATAATACAACTAACTTTCATAATTCACTCATTGTATGCAAACAACTTTTTTCTGTGTCTAGTATTTAGCTACCATTGTATACAATGAACTTTTCTATAATTTCCGTTGTATACAACAACTTACATACAATGAGAGGATTATAAAAGTTGATTGTATTTTTTTTTAAAAATAAAGTTGATTGTAAACAATGATAATTAAGACAAAGTTTATTGTATTTTCATGCAATTTACTCTTATTTATTTATATAAGTTGAATAAAAAAGTAAAACCAAAATTCGAATCAAACCGAAGCAAATACCAAATTAAAAGTTCAAATACAATCGAAACGAACATTGAATATTGAAGTTAGAATATAAATGAAAATTATTTTCAAAATTCTTACCAAAAGTTGAAAAATAAACATGTAATTTGAAAGATTGATAAAGAAAATTGTATTAAAAAACCAAAAAATACTCGTCGACCACATTTGGTCTAAATGGGTCGACACGAAGGTCAACACGAACACGACACGAAAAAATTGATACGACCCGAACCCGATAACATGAACCCAATCCAAATTTACCGTCTTACTTTATGGTATTGAAGGCTAGGTCTAGGTTTTTTGATGAATCAAATCAAACTTCAAATGACAAAATATTGTAAAATATTGATCAAATGCATGAAAAGAAATTGTCTAAATACTTGTAACCCAAATAGGCAAATACATATGTTTGTTTTTCATGATAAATAATTGTACTTTATGATATTGAAGGGTAGGTCAATAAAAATTTCACTCTAAAAGAACTTGTTAGAGATTTACTATAATTAAACTTTAGTTGATGTTTATAAATATTCTAGATTCACTTCAACCTTGTTTCTAACACAAACGTATGTTGTTTTTGACAAATTCAAAATTCATAAAAAAAAATTAATTCAAAACCAACTTAATTGCATGATAATCTTATCTTGTACCGGCTGCTCACCTAGAGCATGCTCGGGTGTTCATTCTTTAGGAATTTAATTTATTAAGAATTTAAATTAAAAAAAAAATTAAAATCCATTCTTTCGAAACAAACTCAAGCTAAATAATTTCTTTTTTCTTCTATATTTTTAGTAATCCTAGCGGTGTAAATGTGTAATTAAGTAAAAAAATAATCTAAAAACCCGTATTCCTCCACCAAACACACATTGTTCGCACTTCGCAAGCAGACCGCCCACTGCCCCTTCATTGTTCACTCCCCGTTCAAGCGCACATTCCTTTCTCTCTTACCAGCGACTCGTGGCGTCGTTTTTCTATAACCATGAACGGCGGCAGCGATACTAGGGTTTCAACTCCGAACAACGTTCCAATTGCTAGTGTAAAATACGTCATCGCTCAAAATGCTTACGTTAAGATGGTTCTCCACTCCTTGAAGCACAAGACCTCCGCTGTTAACGGCGTTCTCCTTGGCCGCCTATCAAACGATGTAGTGGAAATCACCGAGTCGGTCCCTCTTTTCCACTCTTCTCAGATCGGGCTACTACCTCCTCTGGAGATCGCCTTAATCATGGTATTTGCCCCAATTCTGCTTCTTTACTTCCTTGTTTTTGATTTTAGGTTTTCTGTTCATTTTGTTACGGATCTTTTGTTTCCTGAATTCCTAATTCTGTAACAGATAGAAGACTATTACAGTTCCCAGGGTCTGAGTATTGTCGGCTATTTCCACGCAAACGAGCGATTCGATGATATCGAGCTCGGTACAGTTGCTAGGAATATAGCTGATCAAATCTATCGTTATTTTCCCCAAGCTGGGGTACTTTTGGTATGTTCTCTTGATCACCAAGTTTGCTCCGTAAAACGTTTGTGTCTGGTTACATGTTAATATAGGACCTCCCATAGGCCATAGGGACTCGAGTAAATTCTATGTTATTTGTACGGTGAATTGCTATAATTTTAGATGACTTTATCTATTTCTGCGGAAAGTACTACATTTTGACCTTGGACTTGAACCCTTTTATTTCCAAATTCGAAATTCATATAAATTTTAAGCGTCAAGTTTGAAATTCATATAAATTTTAAGTGTTTGGTGGAAAAAATGCTAAAATATAGTACGCATCAAGATTCTATGAATTTTGCATTGGTTTATGTATTTCTACAGAAGGTGCTACATCTTGACTTAGGACTTGATTCCTGTTACTTTTAAGTTCGAAACTGATATAAGTTTTATGGTTGCAGTGGAAAAATGCTAAAAACAGTATGTATCTAGATATTTATTAATTTTGCATTTAATGGTACCAAATCTGGTGTTGAAGTTTTGTATGTTATCTAAGAGAGGTAGCAACTAAAAGATTAATTGCTCCCATGTTTTCTTAAAGTGCTTTACAGAGTTTTCTTTTTCATGATTAGCTTCTTCAAAGTGTTAAATGTAATGGTCCACTCAAAACTTACGGCTGACTGATGGTCCGTTGTGGTTGATTTGTTATGAAACTTTGTTGGTTTCTATTTCTCAGTCTAGCACAGTTCTGAATAAATGGTTCAATGTGGTGGAACGTTATCAGATTTAAATACTGTGTTTTGATAAATTAACTTGTGAAAGCTCTCTCTTCATCGGTCTTATTGCCACTATTTTGTTATGTTTGGCAGCTAGATAACAAAAAACTTGGAGCTTTGCGAAACAAGAAGGATACGACTCCTGTAATGCAGGTATGATCAACCAGAATTCTCAATTGTTACTATTGTATTTTACTCTCCTATATGGCTGAGCATACATATAGTTTTTGATGAGTCTTGTTCCTACCAAGAAACTGATGCAGCCTCTGTTCTGGAAATAATAATTCACATTCGACCTACATTGCGCATGAGTTAATTCTTGGATTGATGGCTCATACAAATCTATTCTGTTTGGAGAAAACCTGTATAGTAAACCCTATAAAACTGCTCTCAAATCTCAAAAAATCTGTTTATGCTAATGTGAAAGGAAATTGGTTCGTTCAAGTAAACTACCCTACAAAAACTATCACATTTCAATATATTTAGTTCATGACATGTTAATTGCTGCACTACTGCAAAATAATACAGCACAGCGCAAATTTTATCTTGTATAAAGGACATTTCTGAAGTGCATCAAGGAGGGCTCAGGGGCGGCTTGAGCTAAAGCCAAACCTTGGGGGGGCTGAAGTGCGATATTTAATTTAATTAATTATTTATGTCTTTATATCTTTTAATTTGCGCTTTGGTTTACAATTACGATATGGTATCGGTATTTAAGACCTAAGGCCGGCTAGCAATAATAGATTTTGATTTTTCATTAGACCTTTGTCAAGGAGATTACCCTGGCTTCACTGCATCCAAGCCGATGGGGCACACACCGGCTGTGTGTTTCGATGAAGACGGGTCCTTATATCATCTTTTCTTTTCAGGCAAATAAGAGTGCAATTAATGAGAAATTTAAACAGGCGACTAGTGAAGGTATTTTTCATACTTGAAGGGGAATTTATTTCGAGCGCTAAGGTGGTACTGCCCCCTTGAGCAGCGGACGTGGGGTTGGGGGAGGGCATGGAGGAGATCGGGTATGGACTATGGATTCCGGGAGCGGATTATCACCTATGTAAGTTGAAAATGCCAATATTCGACTAGAAGACGTGTTAGGTGGGTGTACCGCGCTGAACGTTTTTTTGACATTCAAGGGTAGTCGACGTCCTTGGAGAGGCTATTGGCAGCAATATTGTGCTTTGTGGGTCAAGTTTTTCGGCATTGGGAAGGATTTAATAAGCAATTGTTAGACCGTTTCCAGGCCTCACAAGAAGGCTGTTTGTATGAGCAGTTTTTGCAGTTAAGCAAGAGGGTACGGCTTGTGAGTACGTGGGGACATTTAAAAAGTTGGCTGCCTAGTTGGAGGGTATACCTTAATGGGTGTTGGTGTACCCAGTTGAATGTTTTTTTTACAATCAAGGGTTGTTGATGTTTGTGGAGAGGCTATTGGCAACGGTATTGAGCTTCGAGGGTCAAGCTTTTCAGCACTGGGAAGGATTAAAGAAGTGATTGTTAGACCGTTTTCTACCCTCTTAAAGAAGGAAGTTTGTATGACCAATTTTTTGCAGTTAAGCAGAAGGGTATGGCTTGCAAGTACGTGGGGACATTTAGAAAGTTGGCTGCCCGGTTGGAGGGTATACCTGATCCGGGTGTTAGAGGATACCTTCATCCAGGGACTCAAAAGGAGTCAAAGCCGACTTAAGGACATTGGTCCGTTTGATGCGACGTGCAAGACTAAGTTGGGCCATTAGGTTTGTTCTTATGATTGACGAAAACCAAACCGGTAGCATAAGGGAGCAAGGAAAAGCGTGAGTTCCACCAAGCCGAACTAGGGGGCAATGCGAACTAAGGAGCTAGCAAACTCAGTGCTGCAGCAAATGAACTTGAGCGGGAAAAACAGATGACTGATGTCTAATTGGAGAGGGTATACCTGAACGGGTGTTGGAGTTTAGCTTCATCAAAGGACTCAAAGCTGGCATACGGACGTCGGTTTGATTGATGCAACAGGACTGAGTTAGGCCATTAGGTTTGCCCTTATGACTGTTGTAAACCTAACCGGTAGCTTGGGTGAGCAAGGAAAAGCGGGAGTTCCATCGAGGTGAATCATGGGGAGCAACGCGAGTCTAAGAGCTTGCGATCTCGGTGGTGTAGCGAACGAACTTGAGCGGCCCTAAACAACCGCTCAAACGGATGACTGGTGCGGAATTTTCAGATAAATGGGCCAATTGGCTTTGCTTTCAATGTGATGGTAAGTTTGCACCGGGACATTGTTGACTGGAAGAAGCTACAGGTCCTTTTGGTTGTCGATGGACGGAAGAGGACAACGTAATCGAGAAACCGGAGGAGCATGTGCACCTAGATATGGTGGAGGTATCGGCCAAAAATGAGGTAGTGGTCTTGATTGATAGCGGGGCGACTCACAACATCGTCTCACCGTGGTCGGTTAAGTTGAGTCTACAGGTGGAAGGGGGCGGAACAGGCGTGATGATGGTAAATGGAAAGTTTGACATAAGATATAGGCTATATTGGGGGATGGCGTTATCCCTACCCGGGTTGCCCATGGTGAATGACTTCTACCCACTTCAAATGGTTGAGGAAGCCGGGGGATACAAGATTCAATTGGCGGGAATTGATGATGTTGTTCGAGAATGGTGAAGGAAGAGTGACGCTCCGGGTTGAGCCGCGGTTACAGTGAGCCGAGGCTTACGAGAATGAGTTGGAAGGGGTTGTTTGAGTTAGAGGTTACTTGGGAGGCCTTCGTGCACATGCACAACAGTTACCAGTTTTCTGTTGGAAATCAAAGAGGAATAACACAAGACAATCCACCAACAACTTGTTATGTTTCTGTAACTTTCGGTACATGTTTGGTATAATCGATATATGTATATATAGGGGTGAGAATGGCGGTTTATGTGGTGGTTTCTGGTGGTCGACGACGACTAACGGCTGTTTGGCGGTTACCGACGGCAGTGTTGGTGGCAACATTTTCCTAATCTAAATACATAATACAAATAATACTTATTGTTTAGTTTAATATCTATTACTCCTCCTTAAACTAAACATAGTTTAAGTGAGGTCTTCTATTCTTCATGACTTGTCCATAGTAGAGTTGGTTCGTCATCTTC
>JAUEJL010057009.1:0-19368 GCA_032274825.1 Drosophyllum lusitanicum | reverse complement strand
AGTGTATTAAACACGATCCACGAAATTATCCAAGTTATATTGTTATTCTTACCTTCTACAAACCCTTTCCTCCAACATTAATGTACCAGATATAAATAACAAGTTAAGATTACATCCTACCTTGGTCTGAGTTAGCTAGGTATTAAGCATGAACGCATTGAAGTCACCGGTTTTTCTTGGATAGACACTAGCTTTTCTTGCCAACAGCACCATTGGTTCCCTTATTTAACTATATAAAATGTGGAGAGACAAGGGTGAATACTAACATAAATAAGATTTAACTACAGTAGTACAGAACTACAGAAGTAATACCGTTATCACAATCCAGCCCATATGAAGCTTCCACCTAATCTGGATGTCATCTGACGTTAATGGGCTGAGATGCCTAATAGTGCTTTAGATACTTTTTTATGCTGTGTCTTTTATCTAATGGTAATTCTATTGGAACAATCCAACTGGAAAAGATTTAATAGTTTGTTTTACATTATCAGAGCAATGCAAGCCAAGCTCAAACACGAGACAGACATAAAATTATTCTATTTTATGTTGGGGATTACATCAGTATTATTCAAGTATATGCTGCAAGTTTAAAACCTATGAAAATAAAAAATCTGAACAAAGGAAAACTTGAAAGTTCCCTAATAATATAAATCTTTAGAGATACTTAAGTAACAAACTATAGTACCGAATGTGTCATTTTGCAGATTTTTATTAATAGGATTGTCGACTTGCCAATAGAAAGGCTACATCTCCTTTTCGTCAATATTCCACATCTGGGTTGTCATCCTCTGATATAACTTTTGCTTTTGTTTGCAGATTTGGGTTCTTTTTTGCTGTGAAGGAGGTTTCTTTGCTTGATCAAGGTAGCCAGGGAAAGCAGAGCATTATTCAACTTGAACAGGTGATTTATAAAATATCATCATTTCTTCTAGTTATATTACACAACAATAACAATAATAAGAACAATAATACTACCCAATCCCGCAAAATCGGGGTATGGGAGAGGTATGATGTAGACAGTCATACCTCTACCCGTAGGCAGAGGTGTCATCAAAATTTTTTATAATATTATTATTATTGTTATAAATAGTTTTTGTATTTTTTAATATAAAATTTTTTGTATGTGCATGTTGGATTTATAAAATATCCATGACATCCTGCTTTTCTGCATACTAAGCCTTTTTGTCTTCCTTTTATTGTTTCAGGAAATATCATTATTAAGTCAGTTCCATCACGAGAACATCGTTCGATATCTTGGAACAGATACGGTATGTATTCCACCTCATGAAACTTATAACAACTTTAAAAGTTTATAGTTTCTAGGAAGAGCTTGTTCTTTTTATAACGTTATCTTATATAAATTGGAGGGCACGAGCTGTAGGAGATTGCATACAACACTTGAAATTAGTTCAGTAGTGCTAACTAGAGGTGACATTGGGCAACAAGTCAAAGCAGATATTTTTATAAATAATTAGTGTCAAATATGATGGCATAAATTATATTAAGTTGACAATAATCCAAATTTTTAAATAATATGATTTAGGATATTTTCAACAACATTACCCAATTCCACCGAGCGGGTAATTTTATACATTGAAAATACATATTGGCCTTCTTTTGAGTTTTGACCTGTTGGGCCCACTTTACCTGTTTTCCTTAAAGATTTTCTTTTTACCTGTTTGAGTAATTAGAGATAAACTTAACCCCAATTAACCCATGTATAAGTAAACCAGTTGAAATGGCCACCTCTAGTGTTAAGTGTGTATAATAATATCACAAACCTTCTTTTCTATTAAATTGTTATTTTACTTGGTGCCCAAGTTTCATCTTGACCAAGGAGAATGGTCAAGATACAGATTTGACTTCAGCTATTAAGGGCTTTCTTAACAAGTGTAAAATTTATATTCTCTTTTTCATCCCCGGTATGTGTTAACTTGAAAATATGTTTTAGGATGATGGCAAGCTATATATCTTTCTTGAGCTCGTAACTAAAGGATCGCTGCAAAAGCTCTACCAAAAGTATGAGCTGCGGGATTCCCAAGTCTCAGCATACACTAGGCAGATTTTGAGTGGTTTGAATTACCTGCATGAACGAAGGGTGGTTCATAGGTAAACCTTCTTTCATTTTGGCGCTATTTTAAAGTTTTATACCGTTTTCTACTATAACTCTATTACATTTTATAGGGATATTAAATGTGCAAATATATTGGTCGATGCAAGCGGATCTGTGAAGCTTGCAGATTTTGGATTGGCAAAGGTAAGTAAAGCACAGGGTTTTTGTTCTTCATTATCATTTTCTTTTCTTTAACTGCTTATTTTCAAATACAAGTGATTCTATACATTGTTTATATCCACAGGCAACCACATTGAATGACATTAAATCTTGCAAAGGGACTCCATATTGGATGGCACCAGAGGTTACTTCTATTCTCTGAAATCTAGTTTTGTCTGGCTGTATCTAGAGGTGTAGCAATCTCTTCATGTTTATTTGTTAGTGGGTCGTTTGGGTTATTGTTTTTTTATCAAACGGGCCAACTTTAAAAATTAGGGAAAAAGGGAATGGGTTAAAGTTACTTAATGCATACAACTTCCTAAATTGTTTCACTGGAAGATTTAAATTATTATTGCAACTTTTTATGTCAAACACTTCGTAAGTTAAATTATTAACACGTTACTTATAAATAAAGCAAATCTTTGAAGATGGACTAAGAAGTTTGCTAGCAACCAAGTTCGCCCTGCCTGTTTTGACTTGTAATGAAAAATGACTCACTCAACGTCTCAACCCACACCTGTTTTGATCCATTACCCTGCCACCCACCCTGTTTTTCGACCTCTAGCTGTATATGTTTTTCTAGAGATTTGGTCTAAAATGATGCATCATATTTACTTATAATTTATAATTAATGCCCCGCGAATTCATCTATACTGAGAATTTGGGACTCCACATTTAGTGATCCTAGTACTATGAAGTACTCTCTGTTGGATGTTTTGCCTTAACAACTTACATTCTGCATCCTCAGGTTGTTAATAATCGAACAAAGACGGGTTATGGACTTGCAGCTGATATATGGAGCCTTGGTTGCACTGTATTGGAGATGTTAACACGTAAAATTCCGTACTCCCATTTGGAAGGGGTATACATCTCATTTACCTTGTTATAATTCGATTATTCTCTAAAGCAATTGTTAGAAACGTTGCTAATGTATCTATAAAGTGCTTCAAATAAGTCAAACGATGCTTGAAATATTCGGCGAACATCTTGTTAGAAGTTTTACTAAAGATTAGGGTGTGATGAAATATAAATGATTCATACTGCAATTAAAAAGCAGAATCGAGGATGAAAATGTATTCTGACAGGTGCAATAGAAAATGAACATATTCTTTGGATTATTACTCACTTTAGGATGTGGGTGTCATACCACCAAAGATAAAAAATTAAAAACATGAAATGACGTTAAGCATGTTGAATGTAGTATTTTGCGTTTTCTTTTTCACGATTGCTTGTTTAATATTTTAGCTGGTAAGGGGGTATCCAGACTTCTGTTTATTGCAACTTGAAGTCACAATAATCTGTTTCTTCATGTCTGAATCAAGATGGTCTGTTTCTGTTTATCAGATAATTGAGTGCTCAAATAAATCAGTAAGGGTAAAACAAAAATATCAATTTACCATCGTTTTGACCTAATTTCAGAGATTTCTGCTCCTACACTGTAAGCCATCCCAATTTTTCATACATATATAGTTGCAGTTTTTGGTCATTATATCTTAAATTCCTCAGATAGTTAGAATTTGTCAAATACTCAAACTTGAAATTACAATTTCAAACAAAAAAAGCATCCAAATACTGTTCCAATTACCCTTTTTACCACAGCTGATTTATTTGATTCTGATAGTCTGATATGATATTATCACTCTCAAGATGCACATCTGAATGTGTCTTCTTTGTAAGGTAATCTGTCTTTGTTACAATAGCTGATGCTAAGTTATATTTTTGGACTTCCAGATGCAAGCACTGTTTAGAATTGGCAGGGGTGAACCTCCACCAATTCCTAGCACTTTATCCACTGAGGCCCAAGATTTCATACTTAAATGCTTGCAAGTGAATCCAAATGACCGCCCTACAGCCGCTCTACTACTGGACCACCCTTTTTTGAAGAGACCAACTTCTTTCAACTCAGCACTTGCTTCTCCACCCTACAATGGCACATCATTGTAGCCGCCTTTTCTAATCTCCCACTAACAAGTAAGTTCTGGTTTCTAAATTAGGTTTTAATCGTTGAGTGTTCCATGCTTACCAAATGCAATGATAAGCATTTGAATATTGTGGAAAATAGTAGTTTGATATGATAAGCAATTTTACCCGTCTTCACCTGTAGTCAATTTGATTAATCACTGGGTCAAGCCATACAATGAATAATGATGCTTTATCGGCTCTACCAACTAGCGGCTTAAATGTAGTCGTGAGAAAGGTGGCAAGATTGGCAGACGGGTCGGGTAATGGCTTGAAACAGGTGATTTTCCTGGTACACATTAAAATGTGACTCGCAAACACTTTCTTTGTTAATTAAAAATCTTTTTTTATAAGTTATGAGTGATCCAGTTATAATAAAGTTTTCAGTATAAATATTTAGAAGGTTGTATGCACAACTAGGCTTATTTTTTTGTGTATTTCTCATGTTTGAGATGAACACCATCCGAATCAACCTGTTAAAAAGTAATTGGCCCGAATGTCATCTCTAGTAATAATTTAGCATTCAAATCAATGAAAATAAGACCCTACAGCTTTGTGGGTTGAAATTAAACACTTTTTTAGAAGAATCACTCTCTCTCTCTCTCTCTCTATATATATATATATATATATATATATACACACACACACATATATATAATGATCATAAAATGAGTTGTTTAGATTAATTAACAAGGTGGTATGATTTTATTGCATAATTTATGTCCTAATTATAACACATTTCTTTTGTATTAACCGGCACAGGAATTGATTGTGGTTGGGGAGCGAGTCTGCATAACAGAAATCCGTCCCCTTTCCCTGTTGTCATGGGCTCCGCCTACAGAAACATGTACCGTTAGCCGACGTAGATCTCTCTCTTGTTTCCATTTTGATTGTTCTATTTTCTGGTTGTGGTGTATTTTGTTCTGCGTTGTTGTAATTTGCATTTGCAGTGGTAGTCAGTCATTTGTATTTTGCTGTAAAGAGTGGCTTAAATGATATGTTTGTAAATGGAATTTGTACATAATTTGGACAAAAGGAAAGAAATTTTTTCTTATGTTAGGAGTCCACACACATATTTTGCATTCGGAGAGGTTGTATATATGCTACCAAATGTAGGATTTTATGGGATTTAAATTGCAAATCTCACAGCGAACTAAATATGATCTTAGGGGCTATTTGGTAGATAGAAATGGGATAGAGAAAGGGAAAAGGAAACAATTCCCTTGTTTGTTTATGAGGAAGAATTCTAAATTGTGAAATAAGTTGATTCTCTATCTCTATTCTCAGATATATGCATCGAGAGTTCCCCACCAACCTTCGTCCCAACCAAATTGACCGACAAAATCTTCTCTGGGGGGTCTTTGTCTTCTCCGATCGGTAGCTCTCCTTCTCCAGCGAAGGTACGTACGACAGTCTCCCTTCCTGGCAGCTCTCCTCCGACAAAGGTACTTCAAGTTCAGTGGCAAGCTAGCGTTTGGCGGTCATATTGGCGGGTTCGGAGTGGGGATTGGTGCCCTTGTCCCCGTTTAAAAACCCGTGGGGATTTAAACGGTGATCCCCGTCGGGTAACCGGGCAAAACCGCGAGGAAACGGGTATCTCTGATTAATATAAACATGTGATTAAATAGGTAATTTTCATCGCAGTAATACCTGTTAAAGTAAAACTGTGATCTTTCACCACAAAGATCGTCACTGTTAAGATTTTATCACGAGTTTTAAAAAACGATTATACAAAATTATTGAATACAAATATGTCTTAACCGAAATTAAAGTCTTAAGGAGTCTAAATGAATCCTAAATATCAAAATCAAATAATCCAAATAATAACAACGATTAAAATTAGGTTGTGTGAAAGTGATATATCTATATATAATAAACATTTAACTATTTTATTTAAACTCTTAAATTTTAAGTAATTTAAAATTACTAAACTATCCTCACCTCTGATATATGCATGGCTGGAAAATAGTATTTAAATTGATTTCATTACAAAGTTAAACTTTCAAATAAGGAAACAATTTACCCCATTTCTAATTGAATTGAAAATTAAATAAAATGCAATCTAAACAATTTTAAATAATGCAACAAGCACCCAGTGTTTTAAAAGGTGCGCTAAGACTTCGCCAAGGCGTGAGTCGTGACTCTGCCATTAAGAAACGACCTTAAGCGTGAGTGTTAGGCGTGACGCACGCCAATGCTTGACAAGGTGCACATTTATGAGCCAAATGACGAGTTTTTTAAGGCCCGACGCACAAAAAATCATTTTTTAAAAAAAATTGGACTTTTCTTTGTACACGTTTTGCGATCGTGTGTATTGAACTTCTATAAATTTGTATTTTGTAATTTGTATGTGTTATTTTGCTCCTCATTTGTGCAACTTTGTATAGTTTATATATTAATAATGATAAATTAAATATATATAGTTATAAAATATCACAAAATTGCCGCCTAAAGTCACGCCTTAAAGAATGTCATGGTTTTGCTATGACTCTTAAAGCTTAGGGTTTGACCTCGCCGTCACGCCATACGTTATTTATAACCATGAGAACACCTATCTTAGGTGCTTCTACACTCACAAACACTTAAATGAGTAAATGCTAAAATAACTAATATACTCCTCACTTTAGTTGTTTATGAGTGTGAAAACACTTAAGATAGGTGATGTTAGAAGCATATATTCTATCCCCATATATATATATAAAAGGTTTAATACTTTTTCTCCATTAACTTTTTAACTACTTAATCTTAAATAGTACACGTGTTTATGTAAATACTCAAAGTAATAGTCCAATCAATCATTACCTTAATTACTCCAAGCAATTTATGGTAACTATTGTTTAACAACTCATTAGACATAATTATATATGTTTTTTTTAATTTTATTGTTTTTCAAAAATTACGTTAAAAACCAATAAAAAAGTTAACAAGAAAAAAAAGAAATAAAGAAAATTGAAAAGGGATAAAGGAGAAAGACAACAGATATATTATTGAAAAAAAAATTATTTGCTGACACCTTATTCCCCAAATACCATACTATTAGGTGGTGTTTCGTTGGCGGGATTCTTTAGGAATGTGAGGGAATTATAATTAAATTCCTAAGGATTTACATGTTTGGTTCAAAATTAGCTAAGGAATTGGAATCCTTGATTGAAAAACTTTCCGTCAAAATGAGGGAAAGTAAATTTCTTCCTCTTATCCAAAGAATTGATTCCTTCCTCCTGTTATTGTTGGGTTTTACCATGGCACGCAACGGAAGCAAAAGAACAATAATCAAACAAAATTACGTGGTTCCAAGAACCAAAATGCCATTAAAACCCACCACATGGACCAAGCTCTACATGCAAGTAATGCAACAATAAAAACAAGGGAAAGAAGTTATACCATACATGAAATGGAGCTGGAGAAATAGAACTTGATGGATGAACTAGAAAGCTAAACCAAGCCTTCCTCTATCGATAGTCTACACCGAGTTTGTTCAATCTCCTTGTACTAGCAAGCTTTTGGTGATCTTCAAAGACTTGAAATCACCTCAAGAACAGCAACCAAGAAGCTCCCTTGCAATATTCTCTCAAGAACACCTTAGAACACTCTATATGCTCTCACAATGTAGCTCTAGTGTGTATGTGTGTTAGAATCATCAAGAGTATGAATGAGGCTTATGCATGGTCTATTTAAAAGCCCCAAGATGCCCCCTTAGTGTCCCAAGGCCGGCCATGAAGTAATGAGTGGGATAGACATGCATTGGTTGAAGTGGGAGGCAACATGCAAAAAGCTGTCTGCTGTCAGACAAGAGTTCACGCCGTGAACTCACCTTAGTTCACGCCATGAACTTCTCTTGGCCCACTTCAATTTGAACTCAAATACAATTGATTCCTTTTAGCCCCTTCACTTTGGTTGTTGTCTAGATTAATCCCCGGTGTGTGACCCAATAGGCCTATGCTTAATCGGTAGTGATATTGGCGTACGTGTATCAGTGGGCATACTCCAACAGTTATTACTTCTTACCATCGACAATTCACTCCTTTGTCACCGGCGACAATCAACAACAAGTGCGAGAGTGGTGGAAGCCAACAATCATCGACGTGGTAGGGTGGTGGCGTTGGCGATTGGCGACCAACGAACGACAACATGCTTCTCCCCTTTTTCTCACCTTGACTGACGACCAACGATCGATGGTGTAGCTCCTCCCACCAATGACGTAGCTCTTCTAACCCACGAGGTCCTCTCACCGGCGATCAGGGCTTCAATTAGCATGATGGTGGCAGTTAAGGCTTTGATAATGGTGGTTAGGGCTTCAATAGTGGCAATGGCGATGATTCGATTTGGGTGAAACTCCAATTCTATTATTACAACCAAACATAACACGTAAGGATTTTAAATTACAAATTCACTTTCTTTCTAGATTTCAATTCTATCAAAAAAATATTTTACGAACCAAACACAACCTTTACGCTGTGTTCTCGAGTTGTTTTTTTGAAAGGAAAGGGAGGGGAAGAGAAGGAAACCATTAAAGTTGTGTGTTTTTAAGTTTTTTTAAGGAGGGAAAGGGAGGAGAAGGAAGGGAGAAAGAAAGACTATTTACTTAAAAAATTACCCTACTAAATATGTGATAGATTTTGAAGGAAAATGCTCAATTCCTTTCGACTAAAAAATACAACTTGATTATTTTTCCCCTTTAACGAAGCGTTACATTCTTGAAATTGGACCTTTTGTCTTGCAAAGGCTATTTTCCCGGTAAACTAGAAAACGTGAAGATGGGGCGGAAGGCAAAAAGCAGGTCTCGAAAAAAATGAGAGCGCGCTTTTATTTTCTCGATGAAGTTGGAAAAGACAACACATCCGCTATGGCCGATCTCTCCAGGGAAACGACAACTCATCGAAAGTAGCCTTTCGCTGCTCTTGCTTCGCCCTCTGCTCTCGGCTTTCACCTAATCTCCTTTAACTTGTTGTCATGTTCATCGATTATCTCTGTTTAAGTGTTGCTGTTGTTGCAAACTTGCAATCGGCCATCTTGTTGTTCTGTTCATCACAACCGGCAATTGAAAATCAAAATCTGAATCATGATATTGTTGTAAGTAACAGTTTGTGTTCTTCCTTTGATTCTTTGAAGTATGAAACTATGAATCACAATAGAAGTTGTTCTTGCTTATACGCATTTTGAAATAAGAATCTCAATTTTTAATCTTGTCTACATTTTGTTAATCTGTTTTAGGGCTTCTTATAGGTGTAAAAAGCGGTGTCAGAATCAACCCAAATTCCCGATGGTTCAGACTCTGGTTGAGTTTGATCGGTATGTCTCGATATTATCTTAAGTTTACTATTCGAATTACTCTGTTTGAAGTCGCTTGGCATCTCTGCTCCTCTTCTAATCGTTTGATTTTGTTGCAGTCTGTTGGGTAGGGATTGAAACTTTCATCATATTCATATGTTTTATTTAAATAGTTTTGGTTTATATGGAGAATTATGCTTTAAAAATCCATTTACAGACTCAAGCTTTATTGCTGTATTGCCGTTTTTGTTTCTGATTCACTTCGCCTTAGTATTATTTGGGTTAATTGCTTGATTACCTATTTGTGTTTTGTTTAGTTTATGATTGCTATTTATTATTGCCTATTGATTATTGAATACGATCATATTCATAATTACTATGAAATCTTTCGTTTAACTTTGCTATTATTGGTTTGTTAATTGCTTATTTGCTTCATTGCCTATTTATATCTATTCTAGTTTATGACTGCTGTTAATTTGTGTGGTTTCTGTTAACTAAATTTGATCATATTCACATATTGTTCTGTTCAGAAAAAATTTGAGAGTACTTTGAAAGATGAGAATATTTTAAGGAAGAAAATTACAATAGTAGAAAATTAGTGTTTTGTTAACTGATGATTTTTTATTTGTGTTGACTGATATGATTTTGTAATTGTGTTCTACAATGGATGTTCTTAATTTTAAATGTAGAAATGTAGTGTTTGGTCAAATTATAAGTGGTATTAGTTTGGATATTTAACTGTTGGGATCTTAACATCAATTATCAGTAAAGAAAAAGGGGTAATATGATGTAGCAGTTTGTTTGATCTTGACCCCGAAAATATAAGGGCACACTTTTTATATTTGCCCTGGCCCCCAAAATTGTTTGGACTGGCCCTGTCAATGAATATCGAGTCTTTCATAAAATCGTCAGTAGGTTGGTAGCTTACTATTTTTCACCTCCTTTGCACAAGTAATATCTGAATCTATAATTTTGGTGCAAGCTTTGGAGATTCGGATAGGAGTATCATCAAGAAGAACAATTTTGCGTCGAGAAATAGACAAGTTTCATGCACAATATCTTCACTTACAATCTTGAGGACACGGCTTTCTTTTGAGGGTGGGGTTATAATGGCTAAAGGTACTATTATGTCAATTTAGGTGATAGTGGCTCAGAAATGTAAATAGTTAAACTGCGTAAGTGATGTATTTTTTGTTGCTTTAATGGTTATACAGTTGTAGACTTGTGGAATTGATACACATGGAATTAATTCAGAACTCTTTAAACTTTCTATTTTATTTTTCTCAAATATCTTACTGCATATTACCAATACCTTCCCAGTCATAACACATGTTGGTGCTTTTATGCCTAATTTGCTTACATTTAAATTGCTGTTTGTTGTTTCTGTAGAAGAAAGGTTGGTGAATTCAATCGTTGAGGTAATTTCTGACGTGTTCTCTGGTTCTAACTTCCAATTTTAGTACAAAATGTGATTTGAGTAACAGTTTTAAAGTACTTCATGAAACATTGAAACTAGTGAGACGGTGTTGCTAGTGTAGGCGTTTATGTGGTTCTTGGGTCTCTTGTTTGGTCAAGATTCTAATTTGAGTTGATTGCTGTTGCTTAAGAAGCAAACTGAAAAACCTCTTTGCAAACTGCAAGCGAAAGGTTTCATACATAAACATTCCTTCTAATCCTTGCAAAGCCAATCACATTGTGAATAGAGGTGGTGTTTTTGAGCAAGAACATTGGAATTATGAGATGGTTTTAGTTTCAAAAGTAGTGACTGATGATATATTAGTTCTAGTTTATTCATCTTGTGGAATTATTGTGACTTTATGTGCGTGTTCATCTAATTATTGATACATTAAAGTGTAATATTTGAGTGTATAGATACTAAACAGTATGATATGAACTGGAGTCGAAGTCAAATGGCAACTATCATATAACATTAGGCAGGTACTAATGCATTATAGTAATACGTCTTGTTCTTTGATTATGATTGTATTTTACTTGATGTATTAAATAATCAAACCTTTTAATTTAGCAATGAATGCACTCACCAAATTTGCCAAAATTTGAGGGAATTTCGTATTAAGGAAAAAATTTACATCTAGATCAACAAGTGTGAGTTGATAGAAAATATGTATCTTGAAAAGGGAAAAGTTATAATATAATGACATTTGGTGGCACTTCATTTAAATTACCCACAAACTTTTAAATGTGAGAATCGGCCCAAATAGTTACTGACCCGGTAACTCCTTAATGATTCTTTTCACCGGCCCATCATGAACTACAATTATTCAATGTTCTCGAGACCATCTTTTGTGCATAAAATCCCTAGGGTTTCCCCAAAGAGACAGTTTCCGTCTTTCCCCTTTCAGTTCTTGTTTTAGGAGAGAAAGGTGTTACAAATCCGAGCAAATCTTTTCAATTCAAAATATCATGAAGATGGACGAGCAGATAAATGTTAAGAAGGTAGATGATGAAACAATGGTCAAGATCAAGAAGACTGTTGAAGAAACAATTGTCAAGAGTGAGAACACCAGTGAAGACACAAAGGTCAAAACTGAGAACATTGATGAAGAAATTGAGGTCAAATTTGAGATCAAAATTGAAAAGACTGATGGAGATACAATGGTCAAAATTGAGAACACCGGGGAAGAAGCGATGATGGAAATTGAGACCACTGGTGATGAAACAGTGGTTGATATAGAAGAGACCAGGGGTGAGGTTGTTGAGAGGTTGGTCAACGATGAATACAAATATTGGAAAAGTAATACTCCATTTTTGTATGATTTAGTAATTTCTCATGCACTTGAATGGCCTTCACTCACAGTCGAGTGGTTCCCTTACCGGATAGATTCATCGGAAGGGCCCTACTCTGTCCAAAAGATTCTCTTCGGGACCCACACTTGTGATAATGAACCTAATTACCTTACTCTTGCACAAGTAAAGCTTCCTCTATTGTTTGACAGTACATATGACGAAGAGTATGGTAATCTTGATTGTGAGGATGATTGCTCACAATTAGTTGGCGGTGCGGGCTGCAAGGTTTGAGATTTCTTGCTATAATTAGGTCTCTGTTTGGATTATGCAACTATGTAATCTTCGAGTATTCCATTTACTTTTGCATTTTTAATTGATGTGCTGATTGATGTTTATAGGAAAAAGATAAACAATCTTTACTGATTTTTACAAAAACTACAGGTTCAGATCCACAAATGTTTTTATTCTTTCTTTCTTTGAAAAGCTTAGTTTAGATGACTTGCACTTTAGGGCAAATGATTACTTGATCATCTGCAATCGTCTATTAGTATCCTTTTTAAGATCTGATTATTCTTTTTAATAGATATGATATAATGATGGTCAATGGGCTCAACAAGTAGGAAAATAAATTTACTGAACAACGAGTATCTATCATGAGAAGATACTAGTGATTTCTCTTTTACCATTCTTTCTTTTAATTGTCCTTGTTGAAGTCTTTTATGAGCCTTTTCCCTTTTTTTCTTCTTTTAAACATGCATTGTTTTTTCTTCCTATTCTTGATAAATCAAGTTTTTAGCACTTGAATCTCTGTCCCTCATTCAGCCCATCATCTTGAATTCTGAAAAGTTCATCAATTGAATTGGAAATTGGAACTTATAATATTAAATTAAATTACTTTTGCAGATAGAAGTCTTGCAACAAATCCATCATGATGGAGAGGTGCATAGGGCTCGCCTCATGCCTCAAAATCCTTTCATTATTGCAACCAAAACAAGGAGTTCAGAAGTCCATATATTTGATTACAGGAATTATCCAAATAAGCCTCCTATCGATGGAACAAGCAATCCTGATCTGAGATTGACCGGTCACCGCAGTGATGGATTTGGGTTGTCATGGAGTAACATAAATCAGGGCTCTCTACTGAGTAGCTCTGATGATTCCAGAATCTGCTTGTGGGACGTTAATCAGACCCCAGTGAATAAAGCTATTAAAGCTATGCGAACATTTACGGTACATTTACTGGTTTCAGATTATGTTATAGGAACTCAGCATGAGAAAAGCAGCCTAAGACATGTCATACTGATAGATGCTAAATTCTTAATTACTCACCAATAATCATCTTAAAAATATGTAGGTGCAGTAAAAGACTCCCGTGTCCATTTGCACATTTACAAACAGTCCCTGATGAATGCAAAAGTGTGAAAACTTTAAACTATATTATGTGGCCTTGCTTCCACTTTAGCATATTTATCTACATGTTCTTTTGGTAATTGATTGTTTAACACTATAAGTTGTGAGAATGGTATATCATCTTGTAAGTCAATGGTGATTGGTGAGTTTATATATATAACTAAAATTTAGACTCACACCTAACCTATGCTAATGGGAAAAATATGTCTATGCAAACATGCTTGTGAATTGTTATTATACACACATATAATGAGGGATTGTTGATGTACTAGGTTTCACTTAACTAGTTTTCTTATTTTGCTTTATCTCATTATAAAATGATGACCACTTTTATAATTGAGTATGGCCATTTATATAAGTAATTAAGTTTTCTACATTCCCCCTAAGTATGCAGGTTTTGTTTAATTTATTGTTATTTTTTTCCTTATTTTTTGTTCTATTTTATTTCCCTTTTTCCTTCTTTCTCTCACTACCGGAGGTCTCTCTAGAAGCAGTCTCTTTATCTATGGGTAAAGGTATGATTGTCTACATCTTACCTCCCCCATACCTCGCTTAGGCAGGATTGGGCAATGTTGTTGTTGTTGTCATTATAAAATGATGAGGTACCTCGCAATTAATATACTACAAAACTATTTTCCCAATCTGACATGAATTGTATAGGATTCCCTCTTCTAGTGTAATCTTTGTGAAAAGATATTTTTATTCTGAATCAATTTTGAAATTTAACTAAGCCCTATTATGACTCATACTGTTTGTTCATATGTGTTCCTCTGTTAAGCATTTTTTGACCTGGAATTGAGTCAGTTCTTATCTGTGATCCAATTGGTGGGTAAACATCTCGTTTAGGATTGGCTTGGGTAGTCGTGTAGTTTTTGCTTGGTTTCTGATAGTGAAATTGAGTACTCGCCCCATATTCTGAAAAATTATTTTACTATCCAAACTGAACTGATTGTTGAGGAACCTAAATTCTTCCCTCTTTACTCATTTGGGCGCCCTTAAAATTAGAATTTCTTTTCTTTTCATTAATTAAGATGTGTCATGATAGCTAGGCGAACATATGCAAGAAAATGCTTCTCTTTTGGTTTTAGAATTTTTACATGAGGATAGTGTTATTCATGAACCATCACGTGCATATACGCCCAAACAGGATGACATTTTCGAAAGAGAACCGGCATTTGTTGGATATAGCTCGTACTATTATGGCTCACCAAGTGTATCACAATTTTTTTTGGTCAATGCTGTTCTTATACTAAATATGTGATTAATGGATACCCTTTCATGGTTTCATGTTCTTGGTGTTGGTACATAATGTACACCAATCTTCATATTATTCACTTTGTCAGAGGAGGTACTTTTCCTCTGGGTTCTAAAATGCTGGATGTGTTCGCTATATCTACTCATCTTCTAGGACATAATAAATACGACCTACATTCTATCTGGTGTGTTTCTTGGGTATTCTCATGTTCAAAAGGGCTATCATTGTTATAGTCCAACCTGTTGTAGATACTTTACTTGTGCTGATTTGTTTTCAGTAAATTACGTCCCCACTAACAGTTTGTTGGTGTCAATGAACCAAGTTCCTGAACCTTTCAAATCTCCTACTTCTCGTGTCTTTAGCATTCCAGTAAAGGCTCCATAGACATGTGACTAAGTCTCACTAATCCTTACCTGTGCATCTTGAGGACAATTTATCTTGAGCTTTAATGAGTCCTAAAGGTTACCAAGAATACAATTCCCTAAAGAAAGTGTTCACAAACATTATATTGTAGCCCACCATGAAAATTTAAGAAAAAATATTTTTTATCGCTATTATAGTGTACTCAATGTTGTTAAACCTATGTTTATGAGCATTTCTGTCTTATTTATTGTATTCCATAAGAGTTAGTTTGGTCCAGACTAGCTTAGGTGAAAACTAAAATTGTGGGAATGAAAATTTTTCCAGGCTTAATTTTCCTCCCCATTTTCTTCCCACTTAC
Source organism: Drosophyllum lusitanicum (assembly GCA_032274825.1). Lineage (NCBI taxonomy): Eukaryota > Viridiplantae > Streptophyta > Magnoliopsida > Caryophyllales > Drosophyllaceae > Drosophyllum > Drosophyllum lusitanicum. Next base: position 3,735 of record JAUEJL010057009.1, on the reverse strand, counting down.
CCAACATTTATCTTCTCTCTAGTCTCTCCCACTTTTTATATATACGCATATTTGTAATTAATTTCACCTACAAATTTTTAATTCATTATGGTGTAAATAGATTACATCAATACGTTGATAATACCAATCAGCATTTCGTTCCATTTCATTTCCTTTCCTTATTCCTATTTTCATTCCTGTTCCCTAAAATGAATCAAGCATGCCCTTAGATTAGGATAGACTACCAATTAGGATTGGTTTTTTATGTCAAGGTTTACTCTTATTCATCAATAATAGAATTTGTTTTTTTTGGCTTTTCTCAAGTTTTCACCTGGTGTCTTAGCATTTGTGCAAATATAATCAGCTGCTCCCACCGCCATCCTTATTGGTCGGCAAAGGCGGAACCCTAGTCAAAATTTGTTACTAGTAACAAGCAGCCACTTTTGCTATTCTACTGAAGTATTGAAAAGCAGTCACCCGTGTCATCCATACATCAGCTTGAGATCAATGTTGTAAAACTCGCTAGGCGGTACTCGAGTGGCCAACCGGGGTGTAGCAAGTAATCGGCCTAGGCGGGGAGTACTCGGGGAGTATTCGGATTGACACTTTCATATATAAATTTCAGAATTATAGGGTATGACACGTTCATTGGACTATAGAATTAGAAAATAGATACTCAAACAAGTTTTTAACTCATAACAAGAGGAAACTAGGTTTGTATTAATGGCTTTAATTATGGGGACCCAGGAGACTAAGTATTTTTACAAAAATTTAGGACCGAAGTATCCTGCTTTTGACCAAGCTGGGTTCGAGTTTTGCACTACTCGGATTCACCTCAACTCGGCAAGGTCACCCACGTTGTCACAAGTACTTGCCGAGTACTCGGCCTTTGAATAGGAGTTTTACAACACTGCTTGAGATAGAAAAAAGAAAAGAGGGGGGGGGGGTGTTTGTTAAAGATCAGTTTCCATTTATGATGGTTTTATCATTGTCTTGTTTTTGAGATAATTATTAGTCAAGTATTGGATATTTTAGATATTACTACTATGAGTTTCAGGATTAATTTATTAATTTGAGATATACTTAGATATCAATAAGGGTTAGTTTCCTACGTATACATTTACTTGTATTGTTAATTAATCAATTGTAGATCATAATTATTTAGTTTTTTCAATTATGAAGATAGATAAATATATTTGGTAAGGTTTCTGCACTTTTTAAAAATTATTATGTTCCTAAAAGTAGTAAAGCCTCAATGATAAAGAAGAGACCAGACTCTAAGAATCAAATGAAGTTGAACTATCTATATAAATTTAGTTAAAGCCGAAGTTGAGATCATTGAAGCAAAAGAAGATTGTTATTTGTATACTCCATCATCATTCAACATTATGATTTTCATTTTTCCATTAATTCTACTTGGAGCACATGTTAACACAAGAATTGTTACATTAAATTTTCTCAAGTGGGTTTTATGCTATTGACCCATCTGTGATCAAGTAAAATCCAGGGCATCAGTTAAGTTTCAGCGGATTAGCTGCTGGACAGCTAATGATTTTTATTGGCTTTTGACTTCCATACGTGTCATAGATCAACGGAAGTTATTTCCATTATGGAGACTTTATTTGTGAGTGTGACTTATGTACTAAGGATGCCTCTTTGAGAAGAGAGATTGAATTAAGTATGGCAGTATTATAAAATTTCATGATTTCCTCAACGGTCAAGTAGTCTAATAGAAGATGAACATATGTAGATTATGATATGATCTCTATCCTCAATTTCATATTAAACGTAAGAAATTAATCTATGTAATCTTTTATTTCTTCTGTTTTTGCTTACAGATTCATAACGGTCCTGTAGAAGATGTAGCATGGCACTGGAAGCATGCTTCGGTATTTGCTTCATGTGGTGCTGACCAATACTTGCACATATATGATTTCCGAGCTCCATGTGTTCTCAAGCCAATCAAGCGTTTAATGGCTCACCAAAGTGAGGTACACACAAGATTTCACACTTACTCAGTTTCTGTATCATTATCATAGAGTTTTAGTCTGTAATATGCCATTGTTTGTGGATTGACATATAGCCTACTTGGGATTAAGCTAAATTCTTCCATGTCTTAGTGGCGTGATTGTACACACCATATTTTAAAATTGATCACAATGAGTTATACTCTTTGTCCGAAGAAATTTGCAATTAGGCTATTACTAAATTTGGTACAAGTGTTTGATTATTGGCCAATTCTTTCACTAAACATGATTGGATGCACCCAACTGGCTACGCGAGTGGAAATAATTTACACCGTCTCATTAAATTACATAAATTATATTCCATGGAATTTTAGAAAATTCTCTATTCTTGTTATTAAATTGTGTTCATGTACTTTTAAAGAGCTAAAATCATAGTCACTAATCTACAAGTGTTTTAATAATTCCATAAAGACTAGGACACTTTCAAAAATGTTCCAAATAGTATTTTTTTTAAAGATTCCATGAGATGAGAGCAACATATTTGTTGTGCATGTATACATACATATGTATGTATGTATGTATTCCTGTAATGTATATGTATTTATGCATATGCATTAACCTAAATGTATTATGCGTATGTAAGCATATGCATCAACCTAGTTCAACCTGCCTTCGGCTATCCTCCCTCTGGCGACCCTCTTTTTTTGGGTGTACAGGTAGCTTCTCTCAAAGTCCCAGTTTTCATATCCGGTTTATGTTCTTGTTTCTTTTACTAGCAAGTTTTTATGTGGATTATCTCTTGATAAACTAAGCAAACTTTGTGGATAAAGACCTCATTTTTCCTTTTGGGCCTTTTAGCGAATTACAAATACTACAAACTAATTGTTTCTTTCATTGATTTGAGTAATACTTAGTAAACTGGTCCTCTTAATAAACCACCAATTAATTAGGATTTTAGAAATTAGTATGTAGATAATTAATAACTTAGTAACTTAACTGGCTTCTACCTAATAAGTACTTAAAGCTCGTTAAGTTAGTAATTGAGTAATTAAGTTCAAAATAGTTGATCAACTTTCTAACCAACTTATAAATAAAATTATAAATAATTAAATTATAAAATACTTGTCAAACTCAAATTTACTAATAAAAATAAAAATAAAAGTAATACTAATACTAATAATAATCATAATAACAATATTATAATAATAATAATATTAATAATAATCAACTACTTAGTATGTTAGGTATTTAATTAGTTCTTTAAGTTTTTTAGTCAACTTAATAACGGTTTTAATAAAAATTTATTATTTATTTAGGATTTGATCAATTATTTTAACTAGGTATATTAAATATTCTTTTATTGAGTATACCTTAAAGTTTATTAGTGAACTAAATATATATTAATAATTTTACTTTATAAATTAAGACCTATCTTGATTAGTGTGGAGAGTTTCAAAAAAATAAAAGAAACGAGAAAAGGACAAAGAAAAGGAATAGTAATAAAGAAATAAACAAATCATTAACTAAAAATAAATAATCAAACATAAACTATTAATAATAGTAGTAGTAATAATATTATTATTAATATTAGTAGTAAAGTTATACATACATTTAAGGGAATTGCAAGCAGTGGTGTAAAAAGGTAGCTTTTAGTTTAAAACTTTTAGCATATAGCCATATATAGTAGAGTTATAGTAATTATTTTATCTCTTTAATTAGTTTAAGTCTTTGATTGCTAATATGTAATTCCATAATACATAACTACCCCCCCCCCCCCCCCCCCCCGCCG
>JAUEJL010056998.1:0-19370 GCA_032274825.1 Drosophyllum lusitanicum | reverse complement strand
TTTTGAAAGCTTAAGAAGGGTATATAGGATATTTATAAGTTAAGCTGGGCAAATAAGATATTTTGATGTTTAATAAGAATATATATAAATTAACTCTTTAAATAAATATATCAAGTTTCATGATTTACAAACAAGCTCCTTGTTTATACTTGTAGTAATAATAATAATAATAATAATAATAATAATAAAACTTACGATATATCTTTTATTTTAATTTCTCGAATATACAGGATTTTAAGTTGGCGATGGGGAAAAGACAGTCATATACTTTTTCAAGTATGGATGAAACAAGATAGACGGGGTTTGGTTGACTTGCAAAAACTTTTATCTCTTCATAAAAGTATGTAATAGGTTGTATGAATTAATAATACACTTACGCAGCCTTTGACATGTTTGGCTCGTTCAACCAATTTGGTTTGTTTCCTTTCTAGCTATGTTTTTATAGTTTACCCTTATGACCTTATAAAGATCAAGCATAACTCAAACCAACCCGTTTTTATGTAAATGAAAAAAAATGCCACCTCTACTGGTTTTGTTGCCATGTTGCTCATAGTGTTAATGGTTAATTTGATTCATTACCCTCTTTTTTCACCGTCTTTGTCACAACGTCATAGATGAAATGAGAAATTGAATGAAACTCTAAACAAAGAATTGTAAGAGCCAGAATTCAATATGCATAAGTCTTAGAGTGAATTACTAATTTGGTCAATGTCGTTTGAAGTAAATTACTAATTAGTTCAGATAAAAAGTGACTAAGTCATTTTTTGTGGTTGAGATATCGTTACTTGTTAGATCCTTTCCTTTAAGAAATGTCACATGCAGACGCTAAAAGCCCTCATGTACAAGGTACACAATGATATTTTCATCTTTCATCGTATTTCAATGAAAGATGTTAATTTAAAATTTGAAATTTGAAATTTGTCTCTCTCATTTAACTCTGATTTCACCTCTTAATATCTCTTAACTCTTATTTGATAGGATGTTTTAAGACATAAGCATGTTTGTTTTTTTACATTCATATCTTAAAAACTCTTTATAACTCTAAATAAAGCAGATATATAAAAAAACATATGATAACCTCATAAACATAAAAAAACATGCATGCTCTCATCTTCGACCCACCTTTCATCTCTCCCATAAATAGTCAATTGCCCTTATATTCTCCCATAAATTCCACTAACCTTCATTTCCCTAGTTTTGCTGGTGTCACCAAATATTGCAACAAGTTGTCGCACCTTTGTCTATCATTGTTTAGTTGCTATGTTTCAAATGCTATGGTTCCCTTAAAAAATATCAGCTTGAATTTTGGTGTCCTAGATGCTATATTTTGAGTTTTGTGTTCACAAAACTACATATGTGTAGTTCAAATGTTATGATTCTCTCATATAATGCTTTGGTGACGGTTGTGTTCTAATGTTGTTGATCTAGTTGCTATGGCTAGAATATTATGTTTACAAATATATATTTGATTTCTTAGTTAATTACAAAACATTCATAAAATTTCAAATATGTTTGAATTCCATTGTTTTAAAATGGTATTTAGATTAAAAAAAATCTTTCAAAAGATAAACTATCAACTAATTTCGTTTTGTGAGATTTTTGTATGTAACCATTTCAATATATCTATACAAGTATTTACGCATTTTGCTTGAAGTTTTAAATTTTAAGTATTTTGAAATTACTAAATTACCTCTCATATAAATTAAATAGAAACTATTAAATGAAGTAATTATTAAATAGAGTTAATAAGATTCTTACATTACATTTTAATAATTAAACATTCCATTTAAAAAAATAAAGTCAATACAAATAAACTTAATTATTAAAAAATATTTTCATAACCAAACTTTCATTTTAAATATTATATCATATAATAAATATTTTAACTTAATTATCAAAAAATATGTATAAGCAAAAGTCATAAACCTGAATAACCTATAACCAGAATGTATAAACATTTTTAAAATTTTTAACTAGCTCGTATAATCAAAATAAAATAGAAAATTATCCACCATTTTACTTATTTTCTTAATCTCTAAATTTTAAATACTTTCAAATTACTAATTTACACCATATATTTTTATGTAATTTACCATATTTTATAAGTAAAAACTTTTATCTTATTTTATTGTCCCAAAATTTATTTTATAAATTAATGAAAGAGTCGATGGAGAATAGAAAAATAACGGAAATGAAAAAATACGCGGGTGTCAGATTGTTTCTATTTTATTTCGATAGTGTTCCATTTTCTTAGGAACAATATTCTTCTACATTTTAGATTTGTAGGGTGGGAAAAACGTGACCGTACAAGCAAAGAGAAACTCAAGATTTCATCACTTTTTCGCTTTACAAACAACGCAACTGACCGTTGTTTCGTTAGATCCCTTCTGTATATAAAGACTCCCGTATGCACGTCAATCATCAAAACCCATGCGGATTTTTTCTCCTTCAATTCTAAACCTAACCCTAGTTTCATCCCTCGTCCCTGTATTTTCATTGCTTTAAGCTCAAGTTACTAATAGCATACATATAAGATACGTACTGCACCAATCACCACAACATTTTTTAACTCCTAACTTGTCACCAAACCCTAAGTTTTACGCGGCAACTCATAATGGATATAGACTCCAAGGTAGCAAAGACCAAGAAAAGAAGCTTGTTTGATGCAGAGAACGTTATTTACCAAGGGAAGAGAAGTAAGCAAGACAATTGTAAGCTTGTGCAGAAGAGATATGGCGATGGAGTTGCTTGGTTCAGAGGTGCAATGATCGGTGAAGGGAGTTATGGGTGTGTTTTTATTGCGAATTTGAAGAAACCCAATTCAAGATACAACACGTATCCACCGATTATGGCTGTGAAATCTGCAGAGGTCTCTGTTTCGGGTTCAATTCAAAAGGAGAAAGAGGTTATGGATAATATTCTCTGGTGTCCGAATGTCATTAAGTGTTTAGGGGAGGAGATTTCAAATGGAGAGAACGGTCAGATGGTGTACAATTTGTTACTAGAGTATGGGTCTGGTGGAACCCTAGCTGATCTGATCAACAACTCAAATGGTAAAGGATTGCCTGAATTCGATGTGAGGAGATATGCTAGATCGATGCTTCTTGGGTTAAATCACATTCACAAAAAGGGGTATGTTCATTGTGATCTTAAACCCCAAAATGTATTGCTTGTAGCCAATCATAAACATGGTGGTTTTGTTGCTAAAATTGGGGATATGGGGATGGCAAAAAGGGTAAAAAAGCAGATCAAGAGGAACAATTCAAATCTTTATTGGAGGGGCACCCCTATGTATTTATCACCTGAAGCTGTGATTAGTGGTGCTCAAAAACCACCTGCTGATATATGGGCGTTCGGGTGTGTTGTTTTCGAAATGTTGACCGGAAAATCGCTTTGGTTTTCAAGTCAAGATTTGGGTTTGGATGAGATTTTAAGTCGTATTCGTGATGAAAATGTGTCACCTTTTATTTCTAGCTGTATATCAACAGAAGCAAGGAGTTTCTTGAAGGGTTGTTTGTGTAGGAAGGTTATGTGTAGATTAACTGCTAAAATGCTGTTAAATCATCCTTTTGTACAAGGGTTACACAAGGATAATGTATATGAGGTTGTTGAATCACATAAGGTTTTTGACATAAACAACATCACCTCATCATCAATGTTCTCAGATGATGATGATGTTGATTCGTCGTTATCCTCCTGTTCAGATGAATCTAGCGATAATCTACAAGGAGATTTGATTGCTATTAAAAATAAAGAAAGTATAGAAGCTAAGTTCCATCAAGTACAGACATTTCCAGTAACCCTGACCGTTTCCAAAGGAGTTTAATTAGCAAGATTGATGGTGAGAATCCGAGTCAAAGTTATGTAGAGACAATTCTTTATAAGTGTTCATAGTTGTATTATGATACATAAAACACATAGTTGTATTTAGCTAGATTGATGGAATAACTCTTTCATGAACGTGAAAGCTTCTCCCATTTTTACAAAATTCGCCTCATACCCGTCTTGTCTTTTTTTAATGATCTCATATTAATAAAGCTTTGTCTATTTTAGATTCTGTCGTGATTTCTTTGATTGTTGAAACTTGAAGTAATTGAATGTGAAATTGAATCGTGCAAGATAGCACATGAAATAAATATTCTGTTGATTTGTAAGGAGATCAACTGATAGTTATTCCTTTAAAAGCAGATGCACTCATGCACCCAACTATGATATAAACTAATTCTCCTCACAAACCCTTATTTCAATCCAACCCCTTGCCCCCAAATCAATCAATCCTATGCTCATTTCTTCAATTACATGATTTCTTCAACCTTAAGCAACCAATAAGACTACACCCACTTCCCATTTTCCAAATTTAATTATATCTCCTGCGGTTGTGATCACCATTCGCTAACTTCCATAAACGAATGTCTAAACCCTAAATTTGAACCATAAGTATTTAGAGTAAAAAAAAAATCGATGTTATTAGAAGAAACGATGTAAGAAAGAAACGGGGTTTTGAGTGTGTTGTTGATATATTTTGGGCAATTTGAATTGGATAAACACATATTTAATTATTCAGATACAATTCTAGCGTTTCCCCGTTAATTGCTGTCAAGTAGGTCGAGTTCTCTGTTTTTCTTCAAGCAGCATGAGGAAGAGGTTACCATTCATGAATAAGATTCAAGGGTATCGTTAAGTGATCAAATGCAGAGTATATACACATACATGTATATGTTTTAACTTGGAATAATATCTTTATATATGGTTATTGACTTATTGTTATGTTTTAATCGTAACTAGTAACATATGATCTTTTTATGCATATGATTGTTTTGTAAATAATATATGATCACAAATCAGTTTTATTGCAATATTGACACTAATGGTTATTACAATAAAAAACAAATTACCTCCAAAAAGATCTCCAATTTCTTCTCTTGAAACCTGCCTAATCTTCGGCTTCAGTCACATGTATGTGTATATATAATGATAATTTACAAACCACAAACCCCTCTGTATCTACATTGCCACCAACACCATAGAAAGAAGTTCCCCAGTGCCGCCATTATTGCCACCATGGTGCATTTCAAGATCTATTTGCTACTATGCACTCATGTGTCCTTTATTTACTACTCAAATGCCTTTAATATCTGAATATATGATGCCAACACCCATCTTTCAACATGTTTAATCACTATCTTCTTAAGACCAATCTCGCAACACCGACAATTCACGTCACATTGTTTTGATTTTTGTTGTTCCTATTGATGCTATATATATATATATATATATATATATATATATATATATATATATCGCATTTATCTGGCGAACCAAATGATGTCTTCAGAAACCTCTTGAGGGTTCATGTTGTTCTTGATCATTATAATGTTGAAAAGCTTCATGGTATGTAGCGAAATTCAAATGGCCACTCTGTTCCAGACCATCAGGGATTCTTGAAAGCTACAGTTTTCTAGACTGGAAGTGTGTTCATAGGCTCAGTCACACAAGGTTCACTTGTAGGGGCTATTTTGGTTCGGTTAATTGCTCGTGAACCATGCAACATATCAGTTTTTCATGTTAGCACCACTATTGTCCCCGTTGGGATGGTTTGCCTGGTTTTTAGCCTGAGCTCAGATTCAAATCCTCCGATGAAGCCACCTGCCCCCAGCCCAAAAATGACACCACAACATGCGCATAGACCGAAACTATTCCCACCATTGGTGCCATCTCATGCCGGAGCCCAACCAGCTTCCCCAACCATTAACACCACCCTTATAATCGCCAAGCCAACCGATATTCCAGAATATTTAAGAGAAGCACCCCCTAGGCCTTTAGATACATCTGTAGGATCGTACCAACCAAACCATCACCACAACCGTCAGACACCAAAAAAGGCAACGGCACTTTCATTTTCAAGATTGTTCTTGATGTAGTCTTAATTATCGAGGTACTATCTATCTTCTATCCATTTGGTTGCCCAAACATAGCAATAAAGATCTACTTATAGTTTTTGTCTATAAATTTTCTCAACATAAAAACTATACATGGCCAATATGATTGCCATTTTTCAAAAAGTATCGAACCGAAAACAATCTAATAGACCCAAAAATATAATAATAACACTTTAGTTGTAATCAAACATATACTTATGTAGGTATGTCACTTTCTATATATGTTGCTGGTACTAGATTTAACGACTTTGGAGTTTTCAACTTTTCATTCCATATGAAAAGGCTAAAAAAAACATGATACTGATTGCTTTTCAAAGAAAAAAAAAAAGGAATTCTGATAACTGAAAACTTAAATGTTACACAAACCATCCTTGTATTATAATAATTTCACATGTCAGTCCATATGTTTGAAAACCATCATATAATAACTTTTTATTGACCCTTTCATCACACTCCTTTTGTGATGAGAGATCTAACATCACTTAGCTACGTAAACAGGAAAATAAATTTTATATTTAACTGTAAATTTTGGTTTTAGGCTTTATTACCTCGCTCTAAATCAATTTTTAAACTAAATTAATCACCGAATGATTCATCATTACTTAGTAGGATAGGGTAGGGTAAAGTACCGGGGGTTAAGACGAACTTATGCAAACAGAGTAAGATTCTAACTAACACGGTATAACTGAAATCAACACACATCTTCGAATCTCCTACCAGATGTACTGAATAATAACAGGGGGTATTTTGTATATTTTTTAAGGTCAAGGGGCTTTTAGTATTACTCGTTAACATTGCTATACAGACTCAAAAACGAAAAAAAGAAAATAGAGAGAGAAAGTGAAGATAGAGTGTGTGTATGAGAGTAGCGATCATTGAGAGAGGGCTTCGGCTGTGAATTAAAGAGCCACAGACTGCAAATTCAGGCGGACAACATTAATGCGGCGGTGCAATTGCTAAAGATCGAAAATTGGAAACAAGAAATCAAGCTGTTGTAATTAGCTTCAGTTGCGACGAACACAGAGATTGATGATTGTGAAACTAAACACTCCAGTAATCTGAAATTCGAATTCTGCAGAGCTGCAATAAGGTCAGATTTGAAGTTTTTGTTAACCCCTAAAGTTGATTTGAAGCATGAATCTCTCCCATCCGTTGCCTTTTTGATTCCCAATTCTGCATAAAATACTGAATTTGGTGTTCTGAGAAATCGTCGAAGCTCAAATCTTTTGGTTAATCAAGTATTTTTAAGTTACGTCTTGGGTATTTCAAGATTTTTTGAAAGTGTGAGCATGTTTAAGATGATGATTGCTGCGTTTACTTGGAGTTGGGGGAGATCTTATTTGAAAATTAAGGGTTTTTATTCGGTGGAGATGTGATTGAGATTAGGGTTTGTGTGTTGATGATCTAAGAAATTTGAATAATTTGGAAATTGGGTTTTGGAGGGAGAGTTAGTTGGAACTGTAATATGTGTTTCTATTATTTGATCCGTACCGAAAACCTAATTGGGGGTTTTCATGATGTGTTTGCTTTGGTTGTTATGTAAATTGCTGCTGAACTAATGAAATTTATTCAGGAAAGATGGCAAGTTGTAGATTTAGCAAAACCCTAATCTAGTCAGTCAAATTGGGGGTGTTAGTTTTTTTAATTGAAGTAAGAAGCTGATAGTTTTGTGGGTGTTTTATGGAATCTTTATGTTGAGAAATGCAGCCACCACATAAGCATTCATGGATCAATCTTGCTGAACTGAAAGATCAGTTAACCAAGAACCTTGGACCCGAAAGATCCCAGCAGTATTTTGATTACTTGAAATGCTTTTTGAGCTTAAAGCTAAGCAAGATCGAGTTCAATAAGCTTTGTTTTAGGACTATCGGCAAAGATAATATTCCTTTGCATAATCAGTTAATCCATTCAATTTTAAAGAATGCAGTTGGAAATAAAAAGGGTTCCCATGGAAATGGATCGATTCCAGTTGTACATAGCAAACACCCAAATGAATCTTTCGTTAAAAAAAGTGGGAAAGAAGTCTATACCAGCCCTTCACTACATGCCCCACTCGGTATTCCACATTGGCGGGTCACGGGGTCCCGCAAGGCGTCATCTTTAGCAAGTAATAGTGACACAGGTTGCCTGATAGAGACTGTAAGATTAAAGGAACGTATGGACCAGCTTGCTGCAACACAAAGCCTTCAAGTGTCAATGGATTGTGCCAGTGTGCTAAATAATGGGCTGGATGTTTATTTAAAGGGGTTAATACGGTCAATTTCTGAACTTAGTGGGTCAAGGTCAGGGTCTGACCCGATGAAGAACGGGTCAGTCAAGCACCAAGCTCGTTTCAGGGCTCTCAATGGTTATAGACCTGGTTATTATTATCAAATGCAAGAGCGTGAACCCAAACGGCTAATATCGTTGCTAGACTTAACCGTTGCCATGGAGCTCAACCCTCAGCAACTTGGGGTAGATTTGCCTATACTGTTGGAGAAGATCTGTACACATGGTTTTGAGAAATAAAAAAAAGTTGAGGTTTTTTTTTTCTTTTCTAAATTTATTTCCCAACTTTAGTTGCTCTGTTGTATTACTAACATGTCTTGCTTAATATTCTTATGTGTTCTTTGTAATTTAGTCAATGAGATGGTATACAACAGTTTTGCAGAAGTAATTTGTGTAGTGAAATAGTTGAATTTGGATGTTGCTGAAAAGATTTCATTTCACTGATTCTTGATGACTGTTTGGATTGGATTTATATTCTTAAAGCAAAAGTTACATCTATAAACTTTCTGTTCTCCTATGCATCTCCCACATCACGTGTACATCCTTGTACCCACATGTCTCTATATCACCATGTAACTCCAACAGCCCACCATCTGTCCGGAACAAACATCGTTTTCATATGTAGACAGTTAAAACACTCGACAGTTAAAATATACCATGTCATCAAATTCAAGTTTATCAGGTCACTCGCTGCTGTAACGGGTAAGTTCTTAAACTATGTTACAATAATAAAAAATAAAAAGAAAAAAAAGGTTTTTCTAAAAGAATCTTGGAAGTATGTTGCAATAATTAGGTACGAAAATTATATACAAATGTAAGATTTTTGTATCAATTTTCATTTCCTGCAACTCATTTATAATTAATCTAGTCAGCTTAACACACAATGTATTTTTCAGTTAATATAACTCTATCACATAATTTGTGCAACTATCTAAGTGGATTACTTTCCAATTTATGCGACTCTTTTAAATTAATTGAAAAGTTATACTGACCTAATTAGAAAAATTATAACAGAGTTGCACAAATTGGAAATTAACGTAAAGAAAATTATCCTTTTATGTAATTTTTTTTCTTCTTATTTTAGGTCTAAATAAGTTTGTTGCTCGTAAATAAACTTAAAAACTTTTCTCCTTAAACATCTGCTTACTATCCGGTGACAAGATGTGAGCTCAATGTGATACACTTTTATAAAGTGACTCCTCGCCTCCTCAACACATCAATACTGATTTCCGAATAGATCCTTGTTTAATCTTAATCTAGACCAACTAGATTGTTAGAGACAAGTCCGTTAGGGCTTATCTGTCATGGACCCCTCTAACAAACATTGTCACGAAGTTCTAAGCACGTTAACTCCCGTTTACATGACATGGGATGAGTTAGGTTCCAAAACCAGCCTAAAACCAGAAAACCCTAAAAGTCAAGACCCATGACCGAACTGAACCATAATATACTAATCGGTTCCAGTTATTCTGTTAAATATCTCTCAAATTCTGGTTCGGTTCTGGGTGAAAACCAACTCTGTGGAACCGAAAACCAAAGTAGGAAAAATATAGGAACAGAGAACGAACCCAAAAGTGTGTGAATTGGGACAATCCGATTCTGGTTCCAGTTCAGAACCGGGTAAAACAGTGTTTTTTGCTCATTCCTAAACATGAGTAGCAGAAAAATAACATAGTTGAATGATATGGACCCCCTAAGACCATGCGTATAGCATGGCCCGAATGGCCTCGGGTTGTTTTGGGTTCAATGGGTAGGCTCGGGAGCACCCCTACGGGGGTTTCGGGTTTCAAGGAAAAATTTTCACCTCAGGTCCGCCAACCCGATGGAAACCGATGGAAACTGCAGCCTTTTGTTTTTTTTTTCTTTTCTTCTTTTTGGTTTTTTAGTGAGAGTGAGGAGAGAGAAAAATATTTGGGTTGATTTGGGAAGAGTTATACTTGATTTTTGGGTTGATTTGGATTGGGAAGGAAAAAGTAAAAAAAGCTGATGTGACGCTAATATGACATTTGGGTTGGTTTGAATAAGTGGGAAGCCATACGGATGGCCTAAGAAACAAACTATAATAAATGATTCAGAATTCCATTCAATTCAAAGACATAATAAATAGAGAAATGGCTCTAATAAACAGAATATTATTGAAAACAATATCTGCGAAAAGAGTTAATATACAGACAACATTATGATTTTGACCCGTCAACAACAAAACACAATGTTTAGCAAACATCAACCATTAATTTAATGATGTATGCAGTGACAAAACACATCTAATTTGGGACACCGGCCACAAGCTTCGCTCTCAAGTCTTTGCGAAGAATTTTCCCTGACGGTGATTTTGGAATGGAGTCGATAAAAAACACGCGATTTATTCTCTTATAGAAGACCACCTGCGGATCATATCATAAAAACAATATTGGCAAGATATATAAATCATTGAAACGAAATACGTACAAGTCTTATAAGTCTATGGTTTTATATATGTAAAAAAATTATTTACCTGTTTTGACACAAATTGCTTGATATCATCCTCCGTCACACTTGAGCCGCTGATTTTCACCACAAAAGCAACCGGGACCTCTCCAGCTGCTTCATTTACCATACTGACAGAAACATACATACATATCCTCAACAATCAATGTCAAAACCAACAAAAATTAACGCCTCTTACTTCTTTTTAAATGCAGTTGCAGATATAAACTATAAACAAACGCTAAAATCCCATCAAATCAAATATATATAGTATATAAAAATCATGTTTGGAATCAATAACGGTTAAAGTAATACATGCTCGTCATATATATTTGAAATTTAAAATTTTATAAACAAGCCATAATTTGAACTAATATGACGAATAATTAGATAAAGGTACAATATGGTTTAATCCCCAACTTTATACTTTAAAAGATTTTAACCCCTTCTTTAATGGACCTTTTAACCTTCAAGATGCATTTAGTAAATCGTTTTTCCCAAAATCATTTTTTTGGCTCCACACACACAAATGGAACAAACACATACACTTGGTCTTCTTCAATCACGGTAAACACACAAAAATCGCACACTAGACAACATGCGCAGACTAATCGCACCTTGGAATGATTGGGGATGAGTGGGAGTCAATTGTGCAACACCAACAACGCACATATCTAACACGCACGCCTCACCTATTGTCTTTGTCATAACCCCTTAACGAATCCATGTGAAGAGACAGTAGAACAATGTTTCAATCGGACGTTTCATATGACATTTAGAACTTGTTTCTGGCACCACCTCACACATTTTGGGGTTGGAGTCGTAGATTCGTTGTTTGTTCAGTCGAAAAAAGAGATGGCCAAAGAGAGAGTTGAAGAGAAAGGAAGCTGAGAGAGAGATGCACATGGAGAGACAGAGACATGGAGGTAGGATTTTTTTGAGAATTTTTTAAAAAAAGTACCTTTTAACCTGTAAAAACATATCATAGGACCAAATCAACCGGTTTTATCAACTTTAATGTTAAATTATAATTTTAAAAAGTTTATGGTTAAACTGTTTTAAAATGCAACGTTTAAGGATTAATAACAACCTTGAAAAGCATATAACAATAATCAAGCCACACTTTAAAACACTTCAAAATGAAGTTCAAGTCTTCAAGAAAAGGGGTCCGCGTATTAGTATTCTGTCAAAGGTGAAGAAAATAAGTAAAAAATTATATTTTTTTCTAATTTAATTCATGGGGAGAGTATATAAAAAATATACTTGAATTTATGGTAATCAAATTTGACATCCATACATCTATATTAAATTCTTAATACACCACGTGTTTTCATGGATAAAAGATGTTTGTTCGTATAACTAAATGTCGAATATTGTTAAAACTTATATTTGAGGGGGCTTCTTCTCTATTCTGTATAGTTAGTAGGGGCTAAGTGGAGAATTAGATCTTTGCCAATTATGCACTCTTTAATGGTAGTGCCAACTTGCAACAAGCCAACAACCAAACATGTGCAAATCCGAAGTTGGTGCAGATCCAATTTACACATTTCGATGGGTATTTTCTTGCTAAGTGAGACCGAGGACAACTTCCGTATTTGACTTTAGAGTGCAATACTAGGTCAATTATCTTGTTGCTACTTATTTATTTCCAATATTATTTAAAAAAGGAATTATTTTTATTCGGTGCAAATGCATGCAAGAGTTAGATCAGCTAGGGATGGACTTACGGGACAACCGCAGCATCAGAAATGTCGGGATGAGTTAGTAACAAGGCTTCAAGCTCGGCTGGTGCAACTTGAAACCCTTTGTATTTGATCAACTCCTTGAGCCGATCAACAATAAAGAGCTCATCATCATCATCGATCAACCCTATATCACCTGTGTGTAGCCAACCATCTGAGTCTATTGTTCTCTTAGTCGCCTCCGGATCATTAAGATAACCTATAGATAATTCAAAACATGGAAAAGCATAATTAATTGTATGTAATAAGTAAAACCTTAAAATTGAGTTAACTAATACGACACCACGTAATTAATTAATCAACTTGGTGGATATTTGTATAAGATGTAACAATCAATCAATCAATCAATTTGTGTCATGCGTATGATAATTGATAACAGTGGTAGACCTAATTCTGAAAGGGACTTGATGACATATAGTCATACCCGTGATCCGCAGCCGAAGCTTACTGACTGATGCAGACCTCATGAAGTACCCAATGTGAATTATTCAATAACCAACGTGTCTAACAGACGATTGGATAACATTTGAGACATTACCCAGCTTGTCTCCTTTTAACCGGGTTTAGGGTCTTCCCTCTTCTCCTTATTTCTCTCCACACACTCTCTATTTACTCTCAATACTTTAGTAACCTTTTATATACATAAACGAGTATTGACATGACCATCGGAAGTTCGCCCTCGGATCTCTTTCTAATGGGTTTCTTTATGTTTATAGCATGATCCAAACTTGGGAGGATGAAGAACGGCCTAAAACAATTGTCTAAACTAACCGGGCGGATCAATGTAGCAACAGGACTAGTACCACATACATTTTCGAAGATACGGCAAATATCTTACACTACGTGAATTGACCAATAGCATTGGTTACCTCAAATTCTACTTAACCATCCTAGATATGTAGAGAAATTTTGACAAATTGATAGAATCAATTTGGATAATCATTTGGATCGTGTATAAACACTTTCCAAAAGTAATTATTCGTCCCTAATAATTCGGGTTTCACTATATTACTTTGGGATAATTCAATGATTCCCTCTTCTTTCTATGTAAGAACACCAAGGAAATGAACCAGAAAATCGTCCAATGATTCCCTCCTCTTGTTGGGATAATCCAACGATTCCCAACAAGGGGGTTGCCGCCCCCTTGACCCCCGCTTGGTATGCAATTAACTAAAATGAGTGTGCACTCCATATCTCCTAAACTCATATTAGTTTATCTTGAAAACCCCTTTTGGTCTCTAGTAAACCACAATTAACTTAAAATATAGTTGATGACACTAACATCACCGACGGATATTAAGTATAAAGAAAATTTAAAAAAAATATAAATATAAGGTTAAGTACGAATGTATGATACCTTTCATGATTTGATCGCCACGAATGCAAATCTCGCCTCGTTGGTTTCTGGGGAGGGAGGCACCAGACTCAGGGTCTACGATCTTCATCTCAGCATTGCGGACCACTGTGCCACAAGCTCCAGACTTGATGTCAAATGGCTCCTTAGCAAAGGCTAAGCACATGGCTAGCACCGGTCCAGCCTCCGTCATACCGTAACCCTGTCACCATTGATGTCAACCTCATCATCAACACCTACCCCGGCCCATTTATTTCAATTATTATTATTATTATATTACTGTAGCAACCAAGAAACTTAAGATTATATATTATTATTTTCCGGAATTCTCGTGGCAGAGTATTATTATATGAAGTTTGGATTGTCATTAAATATTCCGTAGTTCAATGTAAAAGATTCAAACAATAATTCATATACTATAACGTAAGTAAAAACGAGTGAAACAAGTAATTTATTAGTCAAAACTTTGGCTTTCAATATACACCTAGCATTGACATGTTAACAAATTCTTGTTGAACCATCAAATTAAAGTCAGGCATATATATATATATATATGGTTGGTTTATTCTTAATTCGAAGCAGGTCAGTTTTACCAACTTAAATTTAAGTTTTCTACCTAGCTAGGCAGGCTAACATCCATTTACGAGAATCATTTGATTTGCTGAAATTCCACAGAATGTAGTGGATTTAGAATTCAATTCTATTTACTTTAACGTCCGTCAGTCAAAGCCCCAACTCATTACACCTTTTCGCTTGGGTTATTATTGTTTTTTTTCTTTTCAAATGATTAGACTAAAAACTTATTTATTTTGCTTTTTTTTCATATATAAAACAGTCAGGCCACATTTCCACGTCATTTACTCTGTTTCAGAAAAGGACGGTACTTACTGAATATATAGAGAGGTAGGTTGATCCCCTGGGAACATTTATTTTCTGAATTCTATGTATAATTTGATAAAACTTAGGTTTAATTTTTGAATAATTTTATATTTAAATATTACTAATTTAGTTTTAACCAAACTGTGAAATTTTCTAGTTTCCGTGCCTGATTCAACCTACAAGAATTTCCGGTATACAATTTCTGAAATAATATAAGTTATGGTGATATAATACGCATCTAATATATTACTGTATGGAATATACAAGATTCTTATCTTCAGCATTATTGTGAAAATAAGAAAAAGCCAATTTATGTGATTTTTTTGTTAAAAAAAAAAAAGGGACGTGCAGACAGATGGAACGACTATGTGTTTTGACGTGTGTAGAGTATGTGAGAGAGAATATCCCGGAACGCCATACCTGTCCAAGCTTCGCATTCGGGAACTTGATCCTAACAGTATCTTCAAGCTCTTTTCCTAACGGCGCCGCGCCGGACATCACCGTTCTTATCGACGACAAGTCGTATTTATCCACAACCTCTTCGTTGTTCGCAATCGTCAAAACGATCGGCGGCACGAACGGCCCGATCGTCACTTTATACTTCTCAATCAGCTGTAGAAACGGGACAATTTCAAATTTTTGCATAATTAGGATCGCCGCACCTGCGCGTAATCCACACAACAAGATCGAATTCAACGAGTATATGTGGAAAAGCGGTAACACGCATATCAGCACATCCTCGCTGTGGATCCATAAATTTGGATTCTCTCCGTCGACTTGCTGCGCGACGCTCGTCACGAGCCCCTTGTGAGTCAACATCACTCCCTTCGGCAATCCAGTGGTTCCAGAGGAGTACGGTAGCGCCACCACATCGTCAGAAGAGATCTCAACCTCTGGCAATTTAGTCTCGTCGCCGGAAGTCAGCTCTGAGTAGTGCAAACACCCTTCCGGAGCGGAATCGATGCAGAATACCTTGATCGAATTGTCCGACGCAAAGTCTTTCACCTTCGGTACATGTGAAGATTGAGTTATTATGATCTTAGCTCCGGACGCCTTTGCCTGCTTGATGATCTCAGCGGTGGTGAAGAACGGATTGGCCATGGTGGAGATGGCGCCTATGTACGAAGCGCCGAAGAAGGAATACACGAATTCCGGCGAGTTTGGGAGCAGGATCATGATCACGTCCCCCTTGTTGATGCCGTGCTGGTGAAGTGCCGAAGCGACTTTTCGTGATGTGAGCTCGACGTCAGTGTAGGTGTACACCTCACCGGTGGCGCCATCGATTAGGCACGGCCGGTCACTGAAGCTTGAAATGTTTTCGAAACAATACGAGTGTAAAGGTAGATGTTTGGGTATGTAGATATCAGGCAGCTTAGATCGGAAAATTATCTCCTTTTCCGGCTCCGGCTCCATCGTAAAATATGCTTGTTTTTTCGTGAAGAGAGAGAGAGGTGGGTGTGTTAGATAGGATAAACTATAAAGATTAGGGAAATGGAGCAAATTTTTTATACGCGTGGTCAAGGGTTGGTGGCCGTGGGGTGGATTGGGTATTATGGGTTGGTTTGAAGGGGTAAAATGGAAATTGGCATGGACGGCATCGGTGTGGTTGGTGAGCTCGGGGCCATTTCTTGTTTTTATTTTTAATTTCCAGAAATAACTTGATGCCAGAAATACTAATCTTCCTGAATTATGATTTGTTTATTAATTACATTTAATTTAAAATATAATACATCTCATAGTTATTTGAGTTTAAATACTAATTTCTCTTCCTCTTTACTTTCATCTCATCATTTAGGCATAAGCCTACAAAGGCAATCCATGTGAGCCCAAAACGCAACTCACATTTTCACGGTCTTGCCAACTAAGAAGGCCCATATTTCTGCACTGTGCATTCACCAGCAACATGCTAGGATGGACGAATTATACGGCCAATTTCGGTCATTTCTTGAAGGTCTCTCTCTTTTTTTTCTGTCATATTTAAATCTTTAATTCCTTGGTAAACATGTTAAATGTGACTTTGTGGGTTTGCTAGACCCCGAGTTGTGTTCATTTTATCATTTTAGTTAAGTTTTGTTTCTAGTCGTATTTTTAGAAGTATAAAGTATATTGTTAAAATACCTGATAGGTATATAAACAATGTAATTAACCTTAATTCATTTAAGCATTTCAATATTATCTTTTTGTTTGTGTGTTCTTAGTTTTGCTCTCACAATTCATACTAAGTTTATAACTATCAATGTGGATTTGTTTCAATACTGTTAATACTTGATACAATTGAAAACATATAGTTGGTATCAAAGCCAGGATTGATCAAAAGATTAGTTCTTAACAAAATATTGAAAAGAAAAAGGATCTAAAGTTTGTGTTTTCCAATACGTACTTCGAGAAAAAAAATTGAATTCCTCACATACTTGCTTGTGCTTGAATTAAATCACATGCTTGCTAGTTTGCTTTTATTAATTCTCCTGTGTGTTTACTTGTTTAAATTACTCTCCTGCTTACTCTCCTGCTTACTAGCCTGCTTAATTTCTTATTCTGTAGTACCTTCGTAAGAACCCTATTTTTTTATTTTGAGTATTTAATTCAAATTGATTATTGGGTTTGCTTAGTTTGATATTTATTTGAATATTGGGATTGAAATCATTTGATTTGGATTGAAAAGTAAGTAAAATAGTTGCCTAATTTGAGGGGTTTGTCAGTTTTTGTTGTTGTTCAACAGGGGCTTAAAAATCGCATTTGGTTTCAATCGTATTTGGTATCTCAATCGCATTTGATATTTCAATCGTAGTTCAGAATCGTATTTGAGCAATTGCATTTTCAGTCGTAACTCCTCAGTTGCATTTCCCACCAATTGTAATTCCAATTGCAATTTACCATCGTATTTGCCAATTGTAATCCCCAATCATATTTACCAATTGCAATCCCTAATCCCAATTTCCCAATCACAATTCCCAATCCAAATTTCCGAATCGAAATTCCTCAATCGCAATTTCGAATCGCATTTCAGCAATCGCCGTTCGTGCAATCGCAGTTCTCATCAATCGTAATTCATTAAATTGCATTTCATTCAATCACAGTTCATCACCTTTTATCATTTCACTCAAAGATCCATTGTCAAGTATCAATCATGTTTTGTGTCAAAGAAGAAAAAATTAATGGATTGCAAATGAAGTTAGATGAACTCAGTAAAAATATATATCTTCGTGTAGCTTCTGGGAAAAAACAGAAAAAGAAAGCAGGTAAATTGGAAAAAGAATTTGCTAAACTTGTTTTAAAATTTTCCGACTTGACTAAAAAACTCCATGGTAGATGTCGAGACCAACAAACAAATAACCCTTAATTCTAACACATATGACAGTGTATAGTGGTAAAAGGGTCGATTCCATAGAGATTGGTTTAATTTATATTTTTATGCAATCTAAAAGTTTAGGTGATTTTGTAACAACAATAAAATAAAATAAAAGGGGGTTTGAGATTTTGTTTAATTAAAACTAAATCTTGACAAGTAAATAAGAATTGCAATTAAGTAAGATGATTTAAATCAATGAGAGGTGAATTGGTCAACATTGATTTCATCACATGAACTACTAGCTAGCTTATTATTAAGGAATACGGTGCAATACTTGTACTTCAATTTAATTTGGCTATAACAATTTAAAAGCTTAAATCACATAGATTCTTCATAGTTAATATGGAGGTTGGAACAATTCCTAACACACCTTCTTAATCAAAGCTATAACCAAACAAGCATCTAATTCACAAAAATTGATGAGCATTACAATCTAAGAATCATCAAATCCAAGAGGAGTCAAAATTTACACTACCATGTTGGTGAATACAATTCCATGGTTTAAGAGATGCATAAACATTCATGAAACCACTTGTTACTTGTTGTTTTGAAGATCTATTATGTAATCAAGAAAACAACTAACATAAATCATTCAAACACTTGCACTCATGATATACAAACATAAGAATGATGTAAAGATTAAACTAGGAACAATTGTAACACCCGCAAACCCGGGCTAGTCGATTAGCGGGCTAGCGGTATGTGTTTAATTGTGTTTAAATTGATTATATGATTTATGAGTTAATTAATTGATTAAATTGATTAGTTGATTAATTGATTAAACATATTTATATGTGTAAAATATATATGTTTACTGGTTAAAAGAAAAGAAAGTTATGTAGGCATGTATGTATGTATGTTAAGTATGTGTTATGCATGTATTTAGATGGATAAGTATTTATAGCCACCTCCTGCTTAGTCAATTGAGGTGCATGTGTACGTGTATGTATATGATGAATTGAGAAGTTTCCTGCTCATAATTTTCAAAGTAAAAAGGTGTGTGTGTTCTTATATCCTCTGTCGAAGGAAGCAAGAAAAGAGTTTTAACTTGAAAGTGTGAATCACAAATTGGTTGATTGATAAAATCAAGTTAAGGTTAGTATGTGTTTATATCATACTACAGTTAGTTTTGATGTGTTTATATGTTGAAATCCATGGCTACATGAAGAACTACCATTAATGGAGCTTGAAGCTCAAAGTTGATAAGTGGGTTTTTGTTGAATTTGTTGTTTTAATTGTTTGAAGGTGTTATGATGTTTGTACATATGTTATATGAGGTAGTATATGTGTTAGAAATGTTCTATTCCAAGATTTAGATGTTAAAAATGAAGTTATTATGAGTTTGAGTCGGCTGAATGCGAGTTTGAGGAAGA
>JAUEJL010056987.1:0-19376 GCA_032274825.1 Drosophyllum lusitanicum | reverse complement strand
TTTTCTCTGGTTCTTCATAAACCCAAAACCCCAAAACCCAGGTGCTAACTTGTTCTATCATCACTCAAACAAGATAAGATTGATATCTACAATACCATAATGAGGTAAGAAATATTACCTGATGATTCTCTCAACAGTTCTTCAAGTCCACGAAGATTCTTGAGACCTTTTTCTTCTGTTTTCTCGAGAGCAATACACACACAAACACACACTAGCTTTTGAATGAATGAATGGAACAGTAACCATGTGTTGGGGGCTGTGCCCTAAACCCCCATATATATATTCTCTAAAAAGGCCTAAGCCCAACTTCCACTTGCTTGAGCCCAATAGTGCTCAATCCAATTGAAATATATTTTTAGTCCATTTAGCCATCTATTTATATATATAATCAAGCCCACACAAATCAACTAGTCTACCATTAAGTCCATAACCCAACACAATATTATTTTCTCATTAAAATATTCTCTTATTTATTCTTGAAAGTTTGGGTATTACACTCATTTTGCATTTAAAAAGACAATAATATTCTTTTATTATTTATTTTTTAGTTTTTTATAAATTTTACCTCATTTTAAAAACTAATTATTAATAAAGTATTATCAATAAATAAATGAATTGGATTTCAACTACCACCTCCACCAAAAACTTAAACAACCACCATAAACCACTATCCTTTCATCCCTAACCACTGTCTACTAACACCTACACACATCGACCACCATCCATCCCTACCACCACTCACCATCATCTAACCCCAATCGTCTCTATCACGAACACTATGAACCACCATCTTATGTTGTTCTGCCACCCCCAAATCAGAGCAAGATCAAGAACAAGATTTGAAAATCAAAAATCACAAATAAGATCTGAAATGCCACACAGATTAGAAAAATCGTATGAACAAACTCTAATTTAAAAGGATGTGTGTGTGGGTGTGAGAGAGAATGGTGATGAGAAAACCCTAATTTGAAATGCAACAGTGGTGGTGAGCCGGTGATGATGCAGTATTGGTGGCGATGTTCATACGAAGATATGTTTTCTACTTGTCTTCTTCGACGCAATACACATACACCCTCCCCCGGTGTGTTGTCTTTTTCAGCGGGTTGATGGGCAACATAAAAGCCCTAATCGCAGGTGGTAGTGATGTAGCAATGGAAGATGGTGGGTGGTGGTGGTGGTATTCTGGCAAGTGGAGTATGAGGCAATGGGGCGCAGGTGGTGGTGTTGTAGCGAGCGGAGATGGTGGGTGGTTGTGGTAGTCTTTTGGCGAAGGGGAGGTGATAGGCAGCGATGATAGAATTCCGGCGAGAGGTAGGTGGTAATGGTGGTTTTCCCGGTAAGGTAGAGATGATGGGTGGTAGTGGTAAGATTGAGAAAGAGAAAGGGTTGGGGCAGAGAGATAAGGAAGGGGTTAGGGGTTATATATATGAGAGTTTAAACGAGAACTGTTTTTCGTGCGAGAACCAATCTAGAAACTTGACTATCAATGGCTAAGAATTTTGATAGCTCATTAGAGGCTCATTAACGAAGGGTATTTCGGGAAAATTAATCCAATCTAATAATGACTCACCCATCCGAACGCAATTCACGGTTGAGTAAATATATATGATCAAAATTCCCTTGTTAATGAGTCATTAATGATGTTACAAACATTTCTCACATTTTCTCTACGAAGAATAGTTCTTACTTAAAAATTTTCCTTTATATATAATATTAAGATTTATTAGTTCTAATAATGTTTTTGAATTAAGAAAAAAAATAAAAAAGGGGAACAAGGGTATAAAGGTCTTTTTAAACAAAAAAGTAAATGTGTTTTAGTCTTTTCAGTTACATCAGGAACCTTCATTGCTACTAACTCTCAACAATATAGACTCTCAACATATTAATCGAAGTTTAAAGACTGTAAGTGTAATTAATGACGGACTAAAAGAACTAAACATGTAATTTTTTGTAAGCCATATGAAAATTCAAACATGTCTCAAACCTGTATTAAATTACGCTCGCCTTGATTTTTCCTTTCCTTGGTTTCTCTAAGCTACGTCTTAATTTGTTTCTAATTGGTTATATATACCAAAAATGATTCTAAAAAGCTCGCCTTGGGCATAAGGCTTGGTGTACGGCTGTATGCTATTCAATTTTTGGATGTGCTAAAGTACTGGAGCCATATGAGCCGAATATATATAGCTACTCAGTTATAAAGATGGGTAGTTATACCAAAAATAAAGAAAAAGATTAATGAACTACGTTAAAAAACTATAATTATGTGTTTTTTCATTTTTGTTTGTATAATTTTATATACATAATTATAATTTATATAAAAAATTGTCGTCGTAAGTCACGTCTCATGACCTCGTCATGCCTTCCAAGGCTTGAAACTTAACTATGCCGTCACGTCACACCTTACGTTATTTAGAAACTTGCCAAAAATATATATATTTATGATTACATTAAAGAAATAAATAAGCATGCAAACCTATACTAATACTTTTATAATACGAAAATAACAAATGATTCTTCTATATAAATAAACAATTTATCTACATAAGATATAATACTCTACAACTATCTTACAAGAAGAGGCGGACTTACATACAAGACGATGGTGACACGAAACACCAGACAATTTTGTTCCTATAGTGTAAATTTTGATTTTCGTAATGTAAATTTTGATTTTTTAAGGCGGTGTTATCACGCTACTACCGTTTCAAAATCTTTACAAGATTTTAAAATATACATTTTATACGAATGAATTAAATAATTATACGAAATAGTCATTTCCTTATAAAAGAAGGATGTAAAGTTGTAAACCCACGCAACATTTCCCACAACAAGATTTAAAATTAAAAGAAAAACAATTACGTATCAATGACATATTGACGTGTGTCAGGGTCTAAATACTCCAAATAATATTTAATAGAATGAATGTAATCTAAATCTATTAAACCCATTAAATATAAACTTTTAATTCTAGGAATGACAATGAGGCACCTGCAATTTTCGTCACCAAATCCGATAAGAAAATTCTGTCTCATCCTCGTCCCGTTCTCTATCGGAGAGCTTATTGGAGCGTCCCATTAGGGCTACAGCTTACCCCGATTTCTTCCCGTTCCCAGTTTTTGCCCCAAAATTTGTACACCCATTAATAAAAATAAAAATGCAAACAGGAAAATATAGCTGAAAAATGAAGATTTCGGCTGTAAAATCCTCTATAAAATACAATATGCGCACACACACACACACACATATATATATATATATGAAGAATGTTCAATATAGCTTGTAATTAATTCATAGTCCTAAGGGACTAAGTTTAGCCTTTGGATCAATGGTCTGAATGGTCCAGATTGCATTTTAAAATTTTGGGCGGAGTGACATTTTCGTAATTCACATGTGATGCTTTTACAAATCATGTGATTGTATATTAAATCACCTGTGATTAAATATTAAAATTTTAGGACTATGTTTTTTACATTGACTTTATTGAAAACAACTCATATATATATACATATCAAATAATACAAATATATATAAAAGTATAAATAAAATATATAATCGGCGCGGGGCGGGACGGGGGAAGGATTCCCAATCACTACCCCTAAACCCGAAAGAAACCCTGTTAATGCCCCATTCCCGCCCCGTTCTCCTATTTAATCCGCTACAAATTTAATCAATCAACTATTAATTAATTCATAAATCTAGCACAAGAGATACATGTAACGTCGCTTGTACGATGGGACTTTTATAGTGTAATAATTGTTGGAACATTCTTGATTAAAGATAACATTGGTATGGGGGTATCCGAATCGCACTCTTCATCCTCATTCACGTTCCTCACCCCCAAACTTCATCTTCGTTTCCATCCCCGTCAGAAAATTGACCTGTATTCTCATCCCGTTTCCATGAGTATCAGGAATCCCCGTAGGGAATCGTGGATTTTTCTTTATTTGCCTACAAAATCGATCTTTTTAAAGAGATATGCATGATAATTTTCATATAAAATTAGAAATTACAAATCTGATTTAACCTTTCAACTGTTTAACATCAAAAATTAATAAATCAAAGTATTTAATATTTTCTAAAATAGATAATGTTGTTGATTAAAGACACACTGTATTTACTAAATCGTTCTATAATATACAGAACGTTATCAATCAAAGAGATGATATTTTAAAGATATATCATACTAATTTTTCTACGTGCTCTATGTTTAATACATCGTATGAAACTATCATCAAACAAGAAAACAATCTTATTCATATGCGTATTGACGTATGAAAGTCAAATTCGATACATATACATAATCATATAAGAAATTTGATTTAAAAAATATATATATACAGAGAGGAGGGTTCATTTGAGAACTATTTTTATTGCTAGTACCGCGAGAACCAATCTTAGTCATTCATTTGGTAAGTGGAATGCATGAATAGAGAGCGTGGGAGATAGAGTGTGGCAATGTGCAAGTGATGAATTCATGGGTGAGTGATGACATTGAAGGAGGGGAATTGGATGACTAAGATTGATTATCGCGGTACTCGTAATAAAAATGGTTCTTAAATTAATTTTTCTATATATATATATATATATAATATTGGGTCGGGTCGGGAATTGGTTCGGTTACAAAGGGATATCCCAATTCCCGACCCCATCCTCGTTTCTAAGTTCGGGAATCCCCATCCCAATCCTATCCTCGTTCAACTCGGGGATTCTCCAGTCAAATTGGGATGAAGGATTGGGTTTCCCATCAAATACATACAGGGTGTTTTTGTCATCCCTATTTTTGATGGTATTTGTTATTATACTAATACTTAAAGGGACAAAGAGTTTAGAAATAACGTCGTCTTTGGTAACTTATGTGCTTCTCTGGTTTCATGTACATATCTTAAATAGAATCAAGTGTTTGTTTTAAGTTAACTCTAAATTTAATATATCTAAAAAGATGGTTATTTTATTACAAAGGTCAAATTTTGGGTATTTCAAGCCCTTTAAGATGGTTATTTTATTACTATTTTAACTTGGGGAATGCTAACCATAGCCCTTAAGGCTGTGGTTAAGAATATAAAAAGTAATTTTATTTTTTAAAAATAGCAATGACAACTTAGTCTTTATAATTAACTTTTTATAATTTTTATAGTTACCTTTTAATTAGTTTTCAACTTTCTATATATGAAACAAGGTTACCATTTTAAAAACTAAAACTAACATTTTTTATTCTTATTCACAGCCCTAAGGTCTGTGGTTAGCATTTTCCTTTTAACTTTTAAAGATTCTATTTCCTGATACTTTATCATTTTTCTTACTAGATAATGATATATGAAATCCATTAATTTCTCTTCGTATCTCGTCTCTTGATTTTAACACATGTCTTATCTAATGAGTAGAAGTATGAGTCGGAACAATTAGTAGGAGGACATATATACATCTCTTTTAACTTTTTATAACTTGCTTATGATAAGTGATGATTTTAATAATTTCTTTTATGTCATTTCAAGTTTTTAAATAATAAAATTATGTTTCAAAAACTTGTTTTTGTCTTCACCAAGATTTGATTACACCCAAAAAAACATTAAGAATGGATGCGTTTATTGATTCAAACAAAGCCTGTTTACCAGACGACAATTTCAACTAGATTATCTTCTTATTTTTAGATTTTCTTAAATATTTATTTTCTTAAGTTAATTTCACAAAATAGTAACAAAGTTTAAAAATTATTCCATCAAGGTCATTCATGAGTGAGTGACTTTTGTGGACCAATTTTCAAACTTGTTTACTAGTTTATGATATTTCCCCTATTTTTTTCATAAACATTATGCAACAACACCACATTAATTAGTTTTTATAAAAATATTTAAATAATAATATTCAAAATGAGTTGGTGTTTATATATATGATCCTTTTAACTAGTATTAAATAGATTATGTTTCTACAAAAGGAAAAAGATGTGTCATGTGGATCACTGATATGGTTTGTAATTTAGGAACAAATTCAAACTAGAAAGGAAGATGATTTGTACACAATAAAGATTACATATGCATAACAATCATGACTTTTTTTATTTTTACAAATTTGTGACATACTTTTCTCATTTATATATTTAAAAGTATTACTGTCTAAACATATATACAATCTTGTTGTCTGCAAATCATCTCTGGACTAGAAACCTCTAGCCGAACAAAATTCTTAAATCAAAAAGTTAACGGGGTTGAAAAAATAATTCATCAACTTCATATAAAACATATGTTTTTGACTTCTGAAAATTCCTTGGTTATGTTCCTGGGGTATATAGTCATTGGCTCTCTAACTAGGACTACATGTAACCGTATTCAAAATAACTCCTAACAGACCCTTGATTGAAGCCCGTTAGATCTGAACACTTGACCTCCCTATAACGGATAAGAGAACTAACTACTAGACCATCAAAGTAATGGTTTCAGTAGTATGCGCATGATATGACTCTCAATCTCTCATACACATACTCTTGATAGAGGGGCATACAGTCAAGTACCTACATTCCAATTACACAGCACACCCAAAGAGGAGCGCCTACCCAACTATCCGATCTTGTAGAGTAGGCGAGAGAGCCTTTCACAGACAAGTGACATATCTTAGAAAAGAAATGAGAGACCCTATAGATGTATCCGTGATATATAAAAAAATAAAATAAGCGTTTTCTAAGTTTGAAAGATGAAAAGAGAAAATCGATGACGTCACTATGTCATAAAAGATGAAGACGTGAAGACACGAGGACATACACCTAGGAGAGTCGGCTTCATGCGTTTTTTTTATTTTTAAAATGTAACAATTTTACATAAAATATGTTTTAATAGATAGAATTTCTGAATTAATGTGAGTATAATCCTACAATGTAATGTATCTAAAAAAATTACATTATGTAAAAGAGATTATAAGCAACCATACTATAACAACACCCTTTTGTTTTTTTAAATCCTTTTTAAAAGTGTAAATTAATAATTAGTTAAAGCCTAAAGGTACCACGAGTGGTTTATTACTTCAATTCATCAACCTAACATTGGAATCAAAAGTGTGGGAATCATGGGTATCCTTGTATAGTACCGACTTAATTAATAGGAAAATTATATTCATATTTATTTTTTCTTTCACTTCGTTCTTCTACTCGCTAAATAATTATATATGAAATTTACGAATTATCTTTTTTTAATCTCTTCTCTTAATTTTGACATGTCTTGATCTTATAAGTAGAAAGATGAATATGAATACAAAGTATAAGATCTCGTTTGTTTCGCAAAATTCGAATAAATGGAATGAAATTGAAATCAAATTCCATGTTGTATTACGTTTGGTAAACTTGTTTTTTAATGAAATCTCATTATTTCGAATGCTTACATTCCTCAAGTAACAGAAAATTCATCCTATAGTTAGGCTATATAAAATTTAAATCAATTTTATTTATTTCAAATTATACCAAACAAACTTAGACCTAAAATTATATAATATTCTTAATTAATATTAGTTGTACGACGTAGTGACGTACCGTGGCAATCTTATCCAAAAGCGTTGACAGAAAGGCAAAGGGACACAAGAACACGTTTCGTTATTTATTTAATTCACTTTTATAATTCTATTTTTTTTAATTAGGGTCTTCGTCTTTGATATGAATGAGTGTGGTTGGTATGTCCTTCACTTCGTATGTGTCCTCTAGTCATCACATGACTTATAAAATAAGATAAAAAAATTATGATATTGATTTTATTTGATTACTATATAATCGAATATAAAATAACAATTAGTTAATGAATTGTTTTCATTTATATTTATCTCTAAACATGTAACGTCCTAAAAAAATATAAATATACTCATAATAAATTCAGTAAAATTCATTTAAACTAGGAATAGCTAAATATATATTCGTTATAGTCATCTATCAATTGTCTCCCAAACACACGGGACTTACGGAGTCAAATAAATAAATTGTTTAATTGTGATTGTTTATAAAAATCAGAGTTCGTAAAACTATGTCGCGGAAGTGTAGCTGTCACACTAGAGCCTTCCCCTTATCGACACCAGATTGTCCTAAAAGATAACAACAAGTATGCACACAACACTCATATATTATATCAGATAACACATTCATCAAATCATACACATCACACCAAGTATGCCACATAGGCAAGATGACCAACTCAAATATGCCACATAGGCGGAGTGACCATCTACCAAACGAGCCATCTGCTCGAATATCATCATAGTATCACATATGAACACGTCTCACAATATAAAATATAAGTTATTGAAACCTACTTGATCCACAACGCAAAGTCTCAATAAGTCACAGAGTTGTAAGGTTAATGGGTCCGACAGTAGCCAGCAGGAACCTACAATATAACCTACTTAATTAATATTGAGCATAAGTTCCCCATTAATATAGCTCTAGTGCTAATTTATGATTCGAGAAAATACACCAATTTGCGATTGGCACACAATGGCCTAATTTGCGATTCGTACAAAATGGCGTAATTTGCGATTAATACAAAATATCCTATTTTGCGACTTGTACAAAATGGCCTAATTTGTGATTCGTACAAAATAGCTTAATTTGCGATTCTGGGAATCCATTAAGGACTTAACCTATTAACTCCCAATTCGCGATTGAACATGTCACTCAATTTGTGATTCAATACCAATAACCAGTTTGTGATTCAACAACAATAACCAGTTTGTGATTCATCATCAATACCAATTTGTGGTTCAACAACAATAACCAGTTTATGATTCAATCATCGACAACCAATTTGTGATTCAAGATTAATAGTCAAATTTTAATTCAAAATCATTGAGGTTTTGCGATTCCAAGCACAACAATGAATCTGCCATATAAACACACACTCACAACCTATCCTCAGATGGATTCGATCCCACCTCAAGCCATTCATATTCTAACTTGAAAATGGTTTCTAAAATCTCCTAATCTAACCTTGTCGAATTAATTTTGTTTTAATCAAGTTTTAGTAGGTTTAAGGTCCCTTCTCCCTCTTAGATTTGGTCCAACACACAACACATCACCAACATCCATTAATTCGATTTTAAACAAGTTATGGTGGGACTTAAGGTCCTGTTTTTTTTCTCGGTTTGGTCGACACACACTCACACAAACGACGACCCAGTAACAGTTGATTAAACCCACACTAAACCATGCTATATCTGCTTAATTATGTTTCTAACACCCTTTAGATGTGACCTAACTCATAAATTTTAATTTATACCACATGATTATGCAGTTATTGGCTCTCGTCCCGTTGTACAGCAAAATAGAACACAATCCATCGATTAGACTAAGGTTTCATCATAAAATCAGCTGTAAGGTGTAGAGGTGATGTTGATATAGTCGATTCCACAAAGCTTGTAACGAGGGAGCTCAAATTCTGGTCTTTCTCCCTCTCAGTTGAAAATCTCGAACACCACACGGAGAAGAATAGAGAGAAACGACTACAGTGTTTAGATGTCTAGGGCAAGGTACTCTAAGTGGGTATTCCTATCCTTACCTATAAGCCCAATTCCAAATGCAATTTAGCCCATTAATAAACCTCCGTTCAATAATCCTTCAAGTATGGCCCAACTAAATTCTAATCCTTCAAGAAGTCCAAGTAGAAGAATCCTTATATTAATTAATAATTACAATAATAATATTACATTCTTAATATTAACTGAAAACATGTATTACAACTCTCCCCGACTTATATACGACTTTGTCCTCGAAGTCACTGTTCGAATAATCCGAGGTAGTATTTCCTCATTTCCTACTTCGATTCCCATGTCTACTCCGAGACCTTCCCGATGCTCCCACTGAATCTTTACCATCTCAATCCGCTTATTTCGTAGAACTTCTGTTTCCTGGTCTAAGATAGCAACAAGTCTTTCTATGTAATTTAGGTTCTCGTCAACCTCAATGTCTTCTAATGGTACAAAAGTAGACTCGTCGGCTAAGCACTTCCATAAGGGTGACACGTGAAACATGTTATAAATCCTTGACAATTCCTCTGGTAGCTCTAATCGATACGCCACCTTGCCCACTCGTGCAATAATCTTGAACGGACCGATGAACCTAGGGTTTAGCTTACCCCACTTCCTGAAATGTATGATCCCTTTCGAAGGCGATACCTTTAGTAATATGAAGTCTCCCACTTGAAATTCTAGGTCTGAGCGCCTCTTGTTTGCGTAACTCTTTTGTCTACTCTGAGCTACGCGTAATCTTTATCGAATCTTCTGTATAATATCTGTCATTTTCTGTACTACTTCGGCAATCCTAAGTACTATATCCCCGACCTCGTCCCAACAAATAGGCGTTCTACACCGCCTTCCGTAAAGCATCTCGTATGGAGGCATTCCGATACTGGCGTGAAAACGGTTGTTGTAGGAAAACTCTGCCAATGTAAGGTAAGTATCCCAACTACCACTGAAGTCTAAAACACAAGCCCTCAGTATATCCTCGAGAGTCTGGATCGTTCTCTCACTTTGACCATCTGTCTATGGATGATAGGCGGTACTAAAGTGAAACCTCGTTCCTAAGTCGCTGTGAAACTTCTCCCAAAACCTAGAAGTGAATACCGTATCCCTGTGGGACACCACTGACACCGGCACACCATGTCTGGATATTACCTCTTTCACATAGACGATGAGAAAGTCTCGCGAATCGGTATGAAATGTGCATTCTATGTTAACCTATCTACCACCACCCAAATAATATCGAAGTTCCTCGGTGTTCGCGGTAACTTGGTAATAAAATCTATCGTGATGTATTCCCATTTCCATTCTAGAATTTCCAATGGCTGCAGTTTCCCGTACGGTTTCTGATGTTCGGCTTTGACCCTCAGGCATTTTAAACATCCCCCCATGAAGCTTGTAACGAGGGAGCTTGAATTCTGGCCTTTCTCCCTCTCGGTTGAAAATCTCGAACACCACACAGAGAAGAAAAGAAAGGAACAGCCACCGTGTTTGGATGTCTAGGGCAAGGTACTCTAAGTGGGTATTCATAACCTTACCTATAATGTAATACTCGATTTTAATTCATAAATTGTAAATAAATTCAGTAAGATATTTAGTAGGGTATTGTAAAGTAATTCCTTTGATTTTGGTTGTACTTGGAGTTAATAGATTGTGATTTGGGTTGGATTTAATGAAATTATGTTGGGGGGCTTAATGTAATCATGAACTTTAATGGGCCTTAGGAAGGAAAGTAAGGTATTTAAATATCTCTATGCACAAAACCCTATACACTCTTTTAGCCTACTACTGTTCAAACCATAAAAAAACAAAAAATATACTGTGTGAGTGTGTGTATCATCAGTCTACAAGAAGGAACAGACGGTGAGATCGAAGCTTCACAAAATCGAGAGGAAACAACTAGGAACATCGCAGGATGATTCCTTCATCTATATTGACCACCAAATTGCTAATTTCACCATCTAAGACTGGGTTTTGAGGATTGTACACTCTGAAATTTGTTGCTGTTCGTGAGGGGTAAAAACGAGCCCTTAGGTCGGAATCTCAATTCTCAAGCCTTAAATCACCATGAAAACTCAATTAACTTCTAAGATTTTGTTGTTTCTTTGATAGAAATCGAATGCCACCGAAATCTTGAATTATGATTTAGTTTTAAGAGGGGTTTGATTTCAAGAAGAACCGACGGAACTTTCTTGAGGTCGATTCTATTTTCTTTTCTTTTTTAAACAAGCAGATTTCTTATGAGCTTAGGATAAATCGCAGATTGTTGTTTAATTAGTCACAAATTAGCTAATAAATGGAATAACCAATCAATACTTCAATCTGTTCTTCATGTGGGGAAGGGGGCAGTATGAGTTTGTGTGTGATCGGAGGTTGGGGACGGAAGTCAAAGACCATCAAGCCCCACATTCCCGTCGCAAAATCCATTTTTTGGGCCTATTGTTTGTAGTTGGGCCGAGGGAATGGATTGGGTAGTAACATAGGATAGCTATTTGTTTTGGGCTGGGGTAATCACAAACTGAAGTGTACATGTGTGAATTGCAAAACCCTCAGTGGGCTTGTGGCAATATAGCTGGGCCGTAGAAATGGAATTGGATATTGGGCTTAAGGATTTGTATGAAGGGTGGTTGAATCGCTAATTAGTTGTGAATGGGGCAATCACAAATTAAAGTCTCATATAAACTGCAAAACTAGTATTAAAATGGTGAATAACAAATTAGTTGATTTAGTTGAATCACAAATTGGGTACTGGTGTTGAATCATAAGACCACCCGTAGTGGGAGCTCATGATGAGCTCGTTATGCCTCCCTCAGCTCGTCCTCCACTACCCTCCCCTCATCATGCACTCGTCATTCATATGCTCGTAGTGGTTTTGACGAGCTACAACGGCTCAATTTGTTTTCTTTTAAAATGGCAATGGTCAAAATTCAAAAAATATGTGTGTGTGTATATATATATATATATATATATATATATATATATATATATATATATATATTACCCATTTGATTTCAATTACATGTGAAAATTCAAATACACTCATTCAAACATGTCTACCTATACTTTCTCATCCATATATATATATACACACATATATAAAGCATCCACTATTTGTTAATAAAACACCCCATACTTTCTCAGTAGTTTATAAAAATGTAGGACTACCGGAATGGGCTATGTTTGATAAAGAGTTTTACGTGTCCTCAAGATGACAAGAGAAGGAAATTTAAGAAAGTGCAAGAAAGGATGTCGAGCGAGCGTTCGGTGTTCTTCAAGCTATGTGGGCAATAATTAAAAACTCAGCTAGACTTTTTACCGTCAACAAATTAAGAAGAATCATGTATACTTGCATAAATTTGCATAACATGATTATTGAAGATCAATGGTACACAATAAGCCACGTGAAAGGTCTAGAAATTCCCAGCGTTAACTCATAGCATTTGGTTGATGAGAGATTCACATTGCAGGTCCAAAACGTTAGAGATATACACAACAAAGATACACATATTAACACTCGAAGAGATCTCGTCGAACACATTTTGTAATACCCATTTCTTTATTAGTAATTTTGTAATTGTTTGTGGGCCAAATTAAGTGATTTCTACATTAAACTTTATTGGGCTTTAAGGGGAAATAAGAGGCTTGGGCTTAAGGCTAAGAAAGGTATAAGTAATTAAAATTAGGGTACACTCCCCTAGGCTTAACACAATAGCCACCATCGACACTTGTTGTGAGAGGTTCTCGAGTTCAAGGGGGTTGTCGAGAGGGGAAAGACTGTTCTTCGCCGATTTTCTTGCTGCAAACATCAAAGATTCTTCGGGTATCAATCCTTAAACCTCTATGATTAATCTTCTCTTGATTTAGCATCTTTTACTCAAGAATTTAATGTGTTTTATTGAGTTTCTGTTGGTTTGAGGGGCTGTTCACAGCCGAGGGTTCTTAGAATCATAAGATTCTTAGTAGTTGATAGAAATGGAATTAAACTTGAGGGAACACTTAAATGTATGTTAGGAAAGTAATGAATCAAAAATGGATTAAAATGATGGAGTTTTGAAAGATTTACAATTTGGAATGTGTCGTATGTGTGTGTTTTCGTGGACCTGTTCTTGGTAGAGTATGAATCGCAAAAGTTCTTGATTGAGAGGGAATCACAAATCAAACATAATAACTAATAACAAATTGATATGTACATAGAATCGCTAATTAGTTCATGCATGTGTATAATCGCAAATTGAGATGGAAACTAAAATCACAAAATTGTGTATATGGCTTGATCGGAAATTGGAGCAAACAGTGACGTGGAATCGCAAACTGTAAATCAGTTAACTAGCCTCGACCATAATTTACTATCCAGCTCCAATCGCAAATCAATCACTGCATGAGATCATGAATTAAGGACAATAGTTGTAAACTTATAATCTAATTGATGAATTGGGCCGTGGGCTGAGATTTTCTAAGTGGGCCCCGAATCGTAAAAATCGTAGCATGTGGTAAATTGCAAATTGGATGACTTGGGGAATTGCAAATTAGGCTCAATACTTAGAATCACAACCAGCCATGTGTGTATTTAATACATATATATATATAATCGCAAATGAATAAAATTGCAAATTGGATTTGCAAATTGGAAATCACAAATTGCTTGAATCACAAACTGAGTGGAGAGTGGATCGCAAATTGGCTTTTGTGCTTGGGATCACAAATTGGGCCCAAGGCCCAATCACAAATCAATGAGGCATGTTGAATCACAAAACTAAATGATAAGATCTAACACAATCACAAACCATAAGTAATAACCAGTTGTTTAGTTAGGACCTAGTTTTAATCTGGTAGAACTGTGTTGTAGGTTCTCGCTGATTTACGTACTTGTTTGCTGAAGTACTGCTGTTATCTGTAACTAACTCTGCTGCTGCTCATCAGATGAGTTTTTTCTAACTTACTCTTTGTACTGAGATAATTATTCATGAGTGATGTACTCTGATATGTTGGTGTGACGTTCATGCGCAGCTTGGCGCTATCATTGTAGCTTTGTCAATCTATGTGCAGTTGGGCACTTATCTACGTGTTTGCCATTAATTGATATTGATGTGATGTACTTATTACCTGAATATGTGCTATCTGGTATAACGTGCAAATACCATGTTAGCTCACTAAGCTTTATGCTTAATGGTGTTTTTTGAATATTTTCAGGACCGTCTCGTGTGGACCAATGTTTTAAAACCCGGATTTTTAGTTGACCCGGTCTTCTCATCGGGTCACGGGTCAACCGGTTCGACCGGCGGGTTAACCCGGTTTTCAGAATTTTAAATTTTTTAAAAATATATATGCATATGTGTGTGCATATATATATATATATATGTATGTATATAAACTTGGAAACAATTACTAATCAGTTAATAAACTAAATAATTTATCAAGCATAAAATGAAAATTCTATTGAGAGGGTTACGTGAACTCAATGGAGGTTTATGCTCAAAGGATAGTCTCATGTTGGAGATAAACGGTCGTCTCACGCCGGTCGTAGATGACAGAGGATAGAGTTTCCGTCGACGATCGAGAGGTGTGCACAACTCTTTGTTAGGGTTTCTGTCGAGTGAGGGTTTCAAAGCCGACTGTCGAGGTGACTAAATCACTAAAAATTTATGTTTTAGAAAAAATATTAAAATAAAAACGGGTCAAACGAGGTTGGTTCAACCATAAACCCGAACGGGTCAATGCGGGCCAGAAATGACCAAAAAACCTTGTGTACATTAACCCGGTCTCCTCATGGGTCACCGGTCAACCGGTCAGACCGGCCGGGTCAAACTGGGTTTTAAAACATTGATGTGGACAAGGTTAAGGCGCCGGCGTGACAGCAAATTCTGCATTTTATAAACTCTGGTAATATTATTTGATTCAATTAGTATTTTTACTTCAAAGTAAGTCCCACGTGTTGGCCGGTGATCATTTGAGAAACGATTTTTGAATATTTTATGTTTTAAAGTTTTAATGATTTACTGAGTTATATTTATGTAATATTATTTTTTAGGGCGTTACACATTTGGCAGCTCCCGGTTCATTTCCAAACATTACTTTATTTTGAATTTGTATTTGTAACTATTTAATTTTGTATTTTTATTTGTGGTTTTTTTATTATTGTAGGATTTTAAAGTTTGTATTTTTATTTAATTAATGTAGAATTTATATTTCTACTTTTTTTAATATTAACTGTAATTTATAATTTATATTTGAAGAAAAATGAAAATTCAAATAAAAATGGGTGATAATGAGGAAGTTAGTCATGCATGTCATGACTAGCTAGAGCTATTTAATCATGACTATGTTATAGGCTGAAAAGCTATTCATGACATTCATGCATGTCACAACTACGAGTTGTGTAACTATCTCATGACTAACGGACTTAGTAATAATTGTCAGGGCTCATAATATTAATTTAGATCTATTTTATTGGTTGAAAAAAATTTTAAAAAAAGAAATTGGTGACAAGCTACGGAGCTCATCACCAAAACAACGAGCGTCCGGATGATGAGCCAAAATGACGAACACCCGTAGTAGATGACTAGCAATAACAAGGATGCCTAGCCACCATAACAAGCTCTATGATGAGCTGTTAGGTGTGGTCTTATTACAATACCCGTAGTGCTCATATAACAGGCTCGTTATAGGCTCCAATAACACTATAACGAGGCACAATGCTCATTAATGCCATTGTCATCCACTCGCCGTTGCCTCGTAATGTGAGTCCTCGTGAGGTTGGTAATGAGCTTTAGCAGCTCGTTAAACGAGTTATTTATCGAAGTCGAGTACAAACCCGTTGTTGATCTCGATGCCGATTTCTAGAATGAGCTATTAGGTGAGGATCCTATTCCTCGTCTACCCGTAAAAGAAAGAAAGGAATAAAAGTTCAAAAAAGTTCGTCAAATTCAGACACTTCTAGACGTTCTTCTTCACTTCAAACCGAGCTCGTTGACCGGCTTGATAAGTTAGCTCATTACAACTCCAAATTAGCTTAGGAGAAAAAGAAGACCATTGTTATGATACAAGAAGTCGAACAAACAAAATTTATGGTACATAAAGTTCCCTTTTTAGCATCAACAGAAGGGGTAGCCAATGAGGACCAGAAAATCTGTAATACCCTTTTCCTTTACGATTGTAATAATTTTTATAATTATAATAATAGTGAAGTATTGCATTTACTAGGGGTGTCTAATTTATGGTACACATAAGATGAGGGGACTAAAAGCAACTATTTAGAACTTAGTAAGGTATATAAGCTAATTAGGGCACACAACCCTATGTAATCAACACTGTAGCCGCCGAGCAACTAATATGGGGTGTGTGTGTTCGTCGAACAACCGAGACGGATTCAAGGCATTTCAACTCCAAATCGAATTGTACAAAAAGAATTACATGTGGTAACCTTCTTTAGGTCTTTACGAGTCTATATACATCGATTTCATGGTCATTCATTCGGTTTGTAATGGGGTTTGGGGAGATTTTTGGATTTTTCGAATAGTGGTATAAACCAAGAACATAAGTAAAAATTTTACCCATCAAATTTCGTTTAAACCGCGATTACATATTAGGGCTTTGTTCATATTGTGTTAGGGATCTAATGAGGTTAGAATCATGAATTTTGGTTAATAAATCATTGAGTTGTAGTTGAACGGCGGAACTCCTTTTGTTAATCCAGGGAATCGTAAATCATATTAAAAGGAAATCGTAAATTATCATTTGAAGTGGATTGCAAATTGTTTATACAATCGTAAATTGGGACTTGAAGTAAATCGTATTTTGAGACTAGGGTGTAATCGTGTTTCACAAATACAACCAAATCGTAAATCACCTAGTGGGTTGAATCGCAAAATACACAAACAATGGAAGCAATTCGAGTTGCACCAAATCGTAATCTATACAAAAAGGGAAATTTTGTAGAATTTAAGTAGATCAAAGATAGTAATTTAATTATGACCTAATGATGTGGAAACTGTAACTGTAGGAGACCGCCGGTAGACACAAATCTTCCGGAAGTATAATTAATTACTGATCTTACTGTGCTACATTCAAGTGAGTTACACTGACTTACTCATTATATTAAGGTGAAATGTACATGTGTGATTTTGAAGGTGTAACTGATGTGTTTTATGTGAAGTGAAGGGTTGTCACAATTCGGGCACAGTCAGACATGTGATATTCTTGGTATGGCTTGGATAGTCAACTGTGACCCAAAGTGTGAAATCAACGTCAGTGCAATGCTTCGGTATTATGTGATCTTGGATGTTGCTTATATATGCATATCTGGTGTGGTGTGTAAGTTGTGTGCTCGCTAAACGATATGCTTACTATTGTTGTTTTATATATTTTCATGATTTGATCGTGAGAAAGCTCTAGTAGAGTGAAGACGACTTATCAATTACAATACGTTTTCCGCTGTTTATTTTAATAACCATTTGAATATTGGAAACCTATTGTAATTAAATATTGTTTTAGGAACCTGTAAGTTGTGTAAACCTGATTGTTGTTTTTTGAAGGTGTAACTGATGTGTTTTATGTAAACCTGATATATTTTCATGATTTGTTGTAATTAATTACTGTTGGATCTCATTGTGCTACAATGAGTTGAGTTACACTGACTTACTCATTATATTAGGATGAAATGTACATGTGTAATTTTTAAGGTGTAACTGATGTGTTTTATGTGAAGTGAAGGGTTGTCACAATTCGGGCACAGTTGAAATTCTTGGTACGTCTTTGATAGTCAACTGTGACCCAAAGTGTGAAATCGACGTCAGTGTACTGCTTCGGTATTATGTGATCATGGATGTTGCTTATATATGCATATCCGGTGTGGTATGTAAGTTGTGTTCTCACTAAACGGTATGCTTACTATTGTTGTTTTACAACCTCTCAATGCATTGTGTGAAGGTTCCTTGATATCTTTATACACCCATCACAAATTCACTATATATTGTTGACAGAGCATAAAGAAACTCCGCTCTCAACAATAAATGTCACGTAAATGTTGACTGAAAAATATATCGTTAAATAATTTTACAAGTAAAGCACCTATCGTTAATATTTTACTATTTTCTAACGTACGTAGACGTGATTTGAAAACCACTAAAACTTAGAATGTATTTACCAATAAAACTTTTGTTGTTACTTGATTTGTACATTATTGAATACGATTTATATATCATCAGAAGTTTAAAATTTTTCATTATGAGATGTTTTATATCATCGTATTTTTTTATTGTTACTTATTCTTCTACTTATAAGATCAAAACAAGTGACTAAATATAAATTTTCTTTTATAAGATACCATCTCACCGTATGAATAGACAAAGGGATGAAATTATAGAAAATACTAATTTTTCCTAATTTTAATGC
Organism: Drosophyllum lusitanicum; assembly: GCA_032274825.1. Taxonomy (NCBI): domain Eukaryota; kingdom Viridiplantae; phylum Streptophyta; class Magnoliopsida; order Caryophyllales; family Drosophyllaceae; genus Drosophyllum; species Drosophyllum lusitanicum. The sequence continues at coordinate 506 of JAUEJL010056987.1, read as the reverse complement.
ATATGCATAATTTTCTTGGTATACACATGTTTTTTTAAGAGCTGATTTATACACGGTAAAATTTATTTAAAATTAAAATAGTTATAAATTTGATGTATATAAATTACCTGCATTGTAATAGGTTTGATGCATACAAAACGGTTGTTGAAGATTTATAGTGTTTGATAATTCTTTTCGGGAGAAAAATTGTTTATGAATTTTATTTTGAAAAACTAGATTAGCAGGAGTGGTGTTGATTGTGGTCTAGTTTTCCAACCAACTTAATGATGGCTGCTTACAAGTTACAACCTCGTCAGGATCAATGGGCAGTTGAGGTGTCACACTACGTGCCATGGCCGGTTTACTGGTAGAACACTCAGAAATGGTTTTTTGGGTCTAGTGTTATATCTGGAAAGCCTAACTTCTCGGCTTCTGACCGGAAACTTGTGACCAAGCGTCGTGGGGATGGCTCACCAACACCATTGCCAACAAGAAAGGTAAAACTAAATCCATTTTCAAACACTTTG